>CAUYQG010071032.1:0-17609 GCA_963574415.1 Tarsius wallacei | reverse complement strand
TTGAGTTGGAGTCTCACTCTGTCGCCCAGACTGGAGTGCAGTGGCCGCTCCCGGCCACCGCAGCCTCGACCTGCTGGGCTCCGGTGATCCTTCCACCTCGGCCTTCCAAGTAGCTGGAACTACAGGCGCGCACTACCACGCCTGGCTGATTTTTTGATTTTTATTGTAGAGGTGAAGTCTCGCCAAGTTGCCCAGGCAGGTCTCGAACCCGCGGGCTCAGGCAATCCACTCACCTCAGCCTCCCAAAACGCGGGATTACAGACTGAGCCATTGAGCCCGGCTGCTTTTTTAAATTTTATTTTCAAATTTTCATTGAGTCATTTGCAGGGGTGCCTCACTGTACAATTCCAGGAATGCTATCAATAGCCTTAGTGAATTATTGGCCTTTTCTTGTCAGTTTGTAAGCAATCCTCAAAAGCAAATTCTAAATGGCAAAACACAATCACTGCAATTGAAATCAGGATGTAGACAGGAATGTTCATTGTTGTCATTACTGATTAACATTTTGTTGTAAAAGAAATGTTAAAATTAACCTGTTGTTTCCTGGTACTATGAATGTTTTACCTAGAAAGCCTGAGAGACCTCTTAAGAATAAGAGTTAAACGAATGTGGCTAAGATAATTCTGTACAAACCAAGAGTCTCTCTGTTCCCCAGGGCAGGGTCAAGGGTGGGCTGGAAAGGGAGTCTAAAAATAGTAATGAAAAAGTATTTGTCTCTTTTCCAATAGGAACTATAACTATAAAAATATTCAGAAATAAAAGTTAACAAAAAAGACAAAAGACTCACAGAAAGTACACTAAACAATCTTACTCAAGAATAAAAAACAAGGTATGAATAAATACAAAGATATACTTATTATCATAAAAATGTCATGTGTATCAAAATTCATATTTTAATATAATGCAATTTCAGTTAGAATCCCAAGGGAGTTCGTTTTCATCAGAACAGGATAAAATAATATCACTAAGAAGAATAAATGCTTAAAATGACTATGAAAAAAAAGAATGCTGATGGGCGGGCTTGTTTTCCAGATATTGAAACATATAATAAAATCAGTCTTATCAAATCAATAAGGTGTTGATATTGTAGATATATGCAGCAAGACAGCATATCAAAAATAGACCCTAATATCTGTGAAATGCCACATATTACTATGGTATTGCTCATAACACATAATATTATAATTCAAGGAAGGAAAAGTAGAATATTTAGTAAGGGTGCCAGTTAAAGTAACCATTCATTCATTTGGAAGAAAATATATTTAAAATTTTTTTTTAATTTAAAAATTGCGGGGTACAGTTCAGGGCTAGGATACAAATCTTCATTGTGCAGGTACCCTTGTTGATAAGGTGTACCCCCCTTCCCGAGGCAGTTTCCCACTCCTGCCAATCCCACCTCCAAGCCCTCCCACGCCCCTGTAGTTTCCCGCTACTGTCAATCCTTTTCTTAAAGTATTACGATAGTTGTTCAAGGTTCACTTACGAGTGAGAACATGTGATATTTAGTTCTTTGTTTCTGTGAAAGATCACTCAGTATTACAGACTCTAATTCCATTCATATTGCTGCGAAGTTCATGATTTTGTTCTCCTTTATGGCTGCGTAATATTCCATTGTGTATATGTACCATGTTTTTTTAATCCAGTCGTCTTTTGAGGGGCAGCATGGTTGGTTCCATGTTCTTGCTATTGTGAACAACGTTGTGATAAACATACGTGTGCAGGTATCTTTTTTATAGAGTGATTTGAGTTCTTCCGGGTATATTCCCAGTAGGGGGATTGTGAGGTCATATGGAAGGTCGATTTTTAGGACGTTTAGGAATCGCCACTTTTCGCCACATCCTTTCCAGTATTTGTTATTTTTTGAGGTATTGATGATGGCCATTCTGACTGGAGTTAGGTGGTATCTCAGTGCAGTTTTAATTTGCATTTCTTTGATAGCTAGTGAGCTGAACATTTTTTCATGTATCTGTTGGCTGCTCATATGTCTTCTTTTGAGAACTGTCTATTCATATATTTTGCCCACTTTCTAATGGGGCTGTTTTTTTTTTTTTCTTTTTACTTCTCAGCATGTTTGAGTTCCTTGTAGATCCTAGATGTGAGGCCTTTGTCAGACATGGAGTTGGCAAATATTTTTCCCAGTCTGTGGGCTGTCTCCCTGGTCTCTTGATGGTTTTTTTGGCGTTGCAGAAGTTTGTTAGTTTGATAAGGTCCCAATTACCTATCTTATCTCTTATGGCATGGGCACTTGAGGTTTTGATCAAGAATTGGTTGCCAGTTCCAATTTCCATAAGAGCATCTCCTGCATCTTCTAAGGTTCTTATGGTTTGAGGTTTTCCGTTTAGGACTCTGATCCACTTAGAGTTGATTTTTGTGTATGGGGATAGGTAGGGGGTCCTGTTTCAATCTTCTGCATGTGGTTAGCCAGTTTTCCCAGCACCATTTACTGAATAGGTTCTTGTCTCCCCAGGGGTTGTTGTTGGAGGTTTTGTCAAAGATGAGTTGGTTGAGAAATTGAGGTTTTGCTTCTGGAATCTCAATTCTATTCCATTGGTCTATATGCCTGTTCCTGTACCAATACCAGGCTGTTTTGATTATTGTAGTTTCATAATAAAGCTTAAAGTCTGGGAGCATAATGCCGCCTGCTTTTTTTTTTTTTTTTTTTGGCTGAGAATTGTGTTGGCTATTCACAGTCATTTATGTTTCCATATGAATTCCTGTATTATTGTTTCTAGGTCTGAAAAGAGTGTTGCTGGTAATTTGATGGGTATTGTGTTAAATCTGTAAATTGTCTTAGGTAGAATGGATATTTTAACAATGTTGATTCTTCCAACCCATGAGCATGGGATATGTTTCCACTTGTTTGTGTCATCTTTGATTTCTTTGAGCAGTGTTTTGTAGTTTTCAATGTAAAGGTCTTTCACGGCTCTGGTTAGGAAGATGCCAAGGTGTTTCATTTTTTTGTGGCTATTGTGAATGGAATTGTGCTTTTTTTTTTTTTTTGAGTTGGAGTCTCACTCTGTCGCCCAGACTGGAGTGCAGTGGCCGCTCCCGGCCACTGCAGCCTCGACCTGCTGAGCTCCGGCCTCAGCCTTCCAAGTAGCTGGAACTACAGGCGCGCTACCATGCCCGGCTAATTTTTTTGATTTATTGTAGAGATGAGGTCTTGCTTGCCCAGGCGGGTCTCGAACCCGCGGGCTCAGGCAATCCACTCACCTCAGCCTCCCAAAGGCGCGGGATTACAGGCTGAGCCACCGAGCCCGGCTTATTACTAGATTTCTCAGTGACTTTGCTAATTAGCCTGTTAAATTCAAGAGGGGGACATAAAATAAATATTTCCCATGCATACTCAACATGGAATCCTTTTTCCACAAAGTATTTGATGAGATCAGTTTTTTTATTAAATACATTTTCAGAATGTCTTTTTGGGAAAATGGACAAAGTAAGGAAAAGTTACATATTAAGGTCAAGAGAAAAAAGAGGAAAAGTCTGATTAGACCGAAGGTCTTCATTTTATCAAAAGTCAAAGCAAAAGCACATTTTAACTTATTTATTTTTAGATTCAAGGGGTATATGTGCAGCTTTGTTACATGGGTATATTCCATGATGATGAGGTTTGGGCTTCTAATAAGCCTGACACCCAAGTGGTGAGCACGATATCCAATGGGTAGGTTTTCTTCAGCCCTTAACCCCTCCCTCTTTCTCCCCATTTTAGGATTCCCCAATGTCTGGTATTCCCATCCTTATATCTATGTGTACTCAGGCAACAGCACATTTTTGTTTATTTTTTCCATTTTTTATTTCAATAGTTTTATAGGGTACAAATGATTCTTGGTTACATGGATGCATTGCATAGCGCAGAAGAAGCATGGGCTTTAAGTGTACCCTCCACCCCCACCTGTGCAATTGTACCCAATAAGTGATTGTTCATCCCTACCCCCTTCCAGCTCTCACCCTTCTGAGTCTTCAGTATTCGTTATGCCATTCCATATGCCTTTGCAGTCCTTAGTTTAGCTCCCACTTATAAGTGAGAACATGTGTTTGGTGTTCTAGTCCTGCACTGTTTCACTAAGGACAATGGTCTCCAATTCCATATAAGTAGCTGCAAAACACATGATTTCATTTTTTATGGCTAAATAGTATTCCATGGTATGTGTATGCATGTGTGTATGTATGTATATATGCATATATACATATACACACACACATATACATATCACATTTCCATTATCCAGTGATTAGTTGATGAGCATTTAGGCTGATTTCAAGCCTTTGCAATTGTTCATTGAAAAGCATGTTTTTGGGGGAGGCTGAGGTGAGGGAATTGCCTGAGCCCACAGGTTTGAGAACAGCCTGGGCAACTTGGCAAGACCTCATCTATAAAATAAATCAAAAAATTAGCTGGGCATGGTCAGCATAATTCCATCATTCTTTTTCCCCTCAATTACATTTTCATTCTAGGAAGATAAACACAAAATTGAGAGGAGTAAGAAAGAGTCACAGTGATCATATCAAAAGATTAAAATATGGAAAGCTTAGTATATTACTAAGGAGAGTATTAAAATAGCTTTAGATGTCCTTCAGACGAAAGGAGTGATGTGTGGTCAGATGGTGTTTAATAAAGTTTCTCCTGAGGGCAGGGATCCTGGTAAAGGTGAGGCACCTGTTCAGTAAGTACAGAAGTACAAAAGCAAATTTACAAAGTTTTTTGATCTAAGAAAAAGTTAACCATGTTTTAGAACATAGGAATTTAGAGCTATAAAATACATATTAATGTAAAGTATATTGGACTAAAATTTAGAGGACTTAGAACTAAACCAACTAGATATGCTAAACTAGACAAGCTACTTAATGTTTCTGGCCTGAGAGCCTCTTAACTAAAATGCATATGAACTGTATATTACCTGGTTTCAGAATTCTGTGTGCCTCTGATTCTAGATGGATTAGTGCCACATGATGATTAAGTCTTTAACTCTGCTTGGCTGATGTGAAGTGGTAACAATGAGGAATTATGAGTCATGAGCATGAATGTTGGCAGTCAACTGCAGAAAAAGGAAGATTGGAAGTCCATTATGTTCTCTATGATAGTTATAAATGGATTCAAGTGGATAATAAGAATTTGAAGTAAGTGGCCTTGACTTTAAGAAAGATGAAAAAGAGAAAAGCCTGTCATTTGATATTCTTTATGTAATACTGGGTAAATCAATACCCCCTAGCTTCTTACTAGAGGAAAGTTTAAAAAATGATGTTCCATCTATTGATAAGTCATATTAATTTGTCCTTTAAAATAGTACTTGTATCTATCTCTTCCTCTGTATCTGCACTGCCATTGCCGCTGCCTAAGTTCCTATCATCCTCACCTGGGTTACCATGAAAGTCTTCTACCTGATCTCACTAGCTCTAACCTTTCCTCTAAAACTTATTCTGCAGACCACTATTAAAATAATCTCCTGGCTGGGCTCAGTGGCTCAGCCTGTAATCCCAGCACTTTGGGAGGCCGAGGCAAGGGGATTGCCTGAGACTGAGAGTCCAAGACCAGCCTGGGCACCTTGGCGAGACCTCGTCTCTACAAATTTAAAAAAAATTAGCCAGGCATTGTAGCATATGCCTGTAGTTTGGCTAATTGGAAGACTGAGGTGGAAGGATCGCCAGAGCCCAGCAGGTTGACGCTGGGGTGGCCAAGAGTGTGCCATTATACTTCAGCCTGGGCGACAGAGTAAGACTCCAACTCAAAAAAAATAATAAATAAATAATACTCATTCATTTCACAATGTATATATATATAGTAAAATGATACATTATATACCATTAACATTTATAAATTTTGTCGATTATAACTTAATGAAGCTGGGGGAAATAAACACTGCATAAATAATACATCAAATGATATTCTCTAAGACTAGTTTTCATCACATTACTCCCCTGTTCAAAAACCTAGAATGGCTCCCTCCTGCTATCCATATCAAGTGTAAACCTTACTATCAGACTCTCAAGGTCCTCAATAATCTGACCTCATCTCCCTTTTTAGCCTTCATTCCCAAATTCTTTAACATAAACTGTCTACTTGAATCCAGCACTTCCAACACAGGCAACATTTCCCATATACCCTCCTCCCCCCACACACTTTTCCCTCCTATTTCCTGAAGTACTTGTATCTATCTGCACTGTATCTACACTGCCATTGCCACTGCCTAAGTTCCTATCATCCTCACCTGGGTTACCATGAAAGTCTTCTACCTGATCTCACTAGCTCTAACCTTTCCTCTAAAACTTATTCTGCAGACCATGCCGTTTCTGTATGTTCCACATCCCATTCTGTGCATCTATTGAAATCCTATACATATACCAATAGATAGCTAAAATTCAAACTCAACTACATATCTACTGACTATTAAGCATGAATGACTGTAACTTTGCCCTTCTCTTGTACATTAGAAAAAATGAATAAATTAATCAACAACTACAACACTGTGAGCAGAATGCATGGAGTACTGTGAAAGCTCAGAGAAGAGGTATTTAAACTAGACATTGATGACAAACCAGAAATGACTTCCTAGAAGAAATGAACACTCAACCAAGTCTTTGAAAACAACCACAGTGGGAAAACACCATATGCTAAGGCATGAAATATCATAGCAAGTTCAGAAAAATGGAAATAATTCAGGATATATGAAAAATTATATGGATACCTGCAATAGGTGGCAAGATCTAAGACTAGAAATAGAGGCCAGGGATACAATATGATAAAGTCTTAGGTGACATGCTGAAGAATTTTGATTTTGCCCCCAAAACAATGGGAAACAATTGAAGAATTTAAGTAGGAGAGGGACCACAAGAGATGAGACCCAGATTTTAGAAACATTCTAATAGGAGAATGAATAATAAAAGAGAACTCAAAATGAAGGCAGAGAAACCACTTCGAAGGCAATTTTAATACACTATACACAAACACATACACACACAACAGTTGACCTGCAGTTGCAGTAGAAAAAGCAGATCGATTCCAGAGACTTAGAAAGAAGAAATTTTAACACATAGTGATTGATTCAATATGGGAAACTTAAGAAGAAGAGAGCCTCTAAAGATAACCTGAGGAACACTAATATTAATTCCTTCTTCTTACATTATTACTTGCAGTTTATTGCATATGATTCAGCACTTACATGTCATCATGTCATTTTGGATTGCTCATTTTATATACATTGCTTTTACCGCTCTAAAAAGGCTGTACAATCATTGAGGGCAAAGACTGGGCTTCCACTTTTACTGTTTGTATCTTTCCCATTACTAGCACACTATTAGGTACTTAGCAAGTGTTAGTAAATATCTACTAAATGAAAGATTTTGTGCTCTATTAAGCAAAATATGACTTATTACCTTAGATTATGAGCCTGCATGAAGTACATTGGAGAATATTAAAAACAATAAGCTTGGAACAAATATTTGTTAAACTAAAAAACAAACTACAGTCTTAAAATCCCCTGTGCATAAAGTATCTATTGCACTGAACACAGTACGAATAAATTTCAGACTGACAATACCAAAGGTTAACAAGCATGTGGAGCAATTAGAACTTTTGTACACTACTGGCGAGAATGTAAGCTGATAAAACCACTTTGGAAAACTGTTAGGCAATAGGTATTAAGCTAAATATATGCATATCATTTGATCAATAATTTTTTTCCTAGTTATATACCCAAAAGAAAGTTTTCATATGTCTATAGAAAGAAATATAAGAATGTTTGTATCTCAATTTTATTCATAATGGTAAAAAGTGGAATTAATTCAATGTCCAATAAAAATAAAATGGATGGATAAATAAATTGTGGTACGTTCATATAACGCAATACTACACAGAAAAAAGAGTAAACTGCTACATGCAAGAACATGGATGACTCTCATAGACATAATGATAAGCAAAAGTCAGACACTAAAGAGTATATACTGTGTGATTTCCATGTATACATCACTCAGGAGGTGCTAAAAGTAATGTATGGTAATAGGCATCGGAATAATGATTATTTCTGGGTGAGAAAGTGCATTAACTTGGAAGAAGTGTGGGATAGTCTTCTTGGGTGTTGGGACAGTTGTATATCTTGATCACAATGATGGATACATAGACACATGCATATGTGAACATTCACATACTGTACATCTAAACTTAATGTAGCCTATTGTGCATAACTCAATAAAAGCTTTTTTATTTCTTTGTTTTTAATTTTTGAGTTGGAGTCTCACTCTGTTTCCCATGCTGGAATACAGTGGCACGCTCATGGCCAACCCAGCGTTGAACTGCTGGGCTCCAGCAATCCTTTCACCTCAGCCTTTCAAGTAGCTGAAACTACAGGCACACGCTACCTTGCCCAGATAACTTTGATTTATTGTAGAGACAAGGTCTCACCAAGTTGCCTGGGCTGGTCCTGAACCCGTGGGCTCAGGCAATTCACTCACCTCGGCCTCCCAAAGTGCTGGGATAACAGGCTGAGCCACCGAGCCAGGCCTCAATAAAAGTTTTAAAAATATATGTGTTCCCCCTCATTTTAGCATTAACAAAAATCAACTTTTTCTGTACTGATTTAAAGCATTTCTAAGGGGACTTGATGAGCATCCAGCTTCATGTGGACAATACTTCCTCTCTATAAATAGCAAAAATAAACAGTGTTTTAAGTAGGCAAAGAACCTTCTTCATCTCTAAGGAAGGTCTTCAGAGTTTAAATGCAATGCTCTATTCCTATTTTGTATCTTGTCACTTCCTAACTCCTCAGATTCTTTAGCTAAACTGATCATCCAGATTAGGACAGATTTGGGTCATCAGAGGAATTCAGTTGGGCCTAAGGAAATCAAGTTATGAGGAAAGATGTATCTGTCTGAAGTTAACATTTTAAAATGCACATTAAAAAAGATATAAGCATGAAAATGAGGTGGGCAAAAAGGCCTCCCATCTGAGCCTTTGGAAATTGAGAGACCCCACCATCAGGACAGATAAGGAGAGGAAAGAACAAGTGATTTCAGAACATACCTCTTGCCCTTTCTGCATCAATGACCTCTTCTTAAAGTAACATTGTACTGCCACAATAAGAATCAAAGATTTAAGAGACAGAGAAGTCCCATGTGCCATCATGAAATTGTCCACATTCATTTCTGACTGTCATTTGCTAGCTGTGTCAAATCTTGTCAAGTCACCTATTACTCCATGTGCCAGTTTTATCATATATAAAATAAAGATAATGACAGTATCTATCATATGATTTATTTTAAGGATTAAATGAGATCACTGATACAAAGCACTATGACAATGGCTTGTACATAACAAGTGCTTGATAATTTTTTTTTTTTTTTTTGAGTTGGAGTCTCACTCTGTCACCCAGGCTAGAGTGCCATGGCACACTCACGGCCACCCCAGCGTCGACCTGCTGGGCTCCGGCGATCCTTCCGCCTCAGCCTTCCAAGTAGCCAGAACTACAGGCACGCTATCACACCACACCTGGCTACTTTTTGATTTATTGTAGAGATGAGGTCTCATCAAGTTGCCTGGGCTGGTCTCGACCCCTTGGGCTCAGGCAATCCACGTGCCTCAGACTCCCAAAGTGTTGGGATTACCAGGCTGAGCCACTGAGCCCGGCCGATAAATGTTATCTCCAACTACTTGACTAAAAATTTATACAGATTCTGGAAAAACTGTCTTGTCTGCCCAATTGATTAAACTGAAGTGAGTATTTCAAGGTGTGGAACATTCTGTACTTCAAGAATAAGGTTAGATGCATTTGCAATAATTGTCTGGTATTCTGCAAAGCTCTCTCCTCATCCAGTATTAATACCTATTTGCCTTATTTCATTTGTGTTACTATAAAAGAATACCTGAGAATAGGTAATTTATAAAGAAAAAGATTTATTTGCCTTATCGTTTTGCAGGCTGTACAAAAAGCATGATACCAGAATCTGTTTCTGGTGAGGGCTTCAGGCTACTTCCACTCATAACAGAAGAAAAGGGGGAACCACAGGTACAGAAATCACAGGGGAAAGAGAGGGAAGTATCAGGCCCTTTTCAACAACCAGTTTTCAAGAGAACTAAGAGTGAGAAATTACTCACTCCCATGAGAATAGCACCAAGCCTGTTCATGAGAGATCTGCCCACACAATCCAAACATTTCCCACCAGGCCCCACCTCCAACACTGGGGATCAAATGTTAACATGAGACTTGACAGGGTCATACAAACCATGTCCAAACCATAGTAATATCATATATTTTTAAAAGTAATGTGACCAAATAAACAAAACTAAAACTGTTATACAATCCTCAGAAACTTTAACAGGCTAAAAGGAGATATATTTATAGCATTTGTCCAGGATCACCAGAGAGTATCATAGAACTACAAATAAAAGTGCAGAACATGGCAGCCCTGCATTTTCTAAATATTTTTCTGTGAAGCAACTCAAGTTACAAGTAATACTCAGAAACTCTGAATCAAGGTCAATTTCTTATTTCAATATGTTCAAAAATATTGAAATAAAAAATTAAACTCTTCAACGTAGAAAGACAGCCCATTCCATTTTGTAACACTTAATTACACTTAATTTATGTCAATATAGTTCTTCTTAAAACTTAAATACCTTAGCATCTAGTATAAACAAATTCATTTGATTTATAACATAGTTTGAAAATCTGTCTCAGCTACAAAGAGAGTTTCTTAGATAGCAAAGATAACCAAACATCACTTTACCATCTAAATTTTGCGTAAAACACGAAGTAGAAAGTAAGGAAATGAGAAATTTGACATACAGATACCAACAAAAGACTAGACAAAAGGCAACAAATTATTTTGAATTATTCTTTCAAACTATTTTAAATGGCATTTCAGCATCTGTATCCACAGCCCATGACTCTTTTCAAAAGGGTCATAAACTGATCATTCCCATCCACTCTGACTCCATGTTATATTAGTAAAGGCTACCAAGAATCACTTAAAGTAACACTTTTTTTTGGTCGATCTGCCAGATGCAAAAAGTACTTCTTAACTTTTACTGGATTATGGGCTCCTTTGATCATCTGATGACAGTTCTCTGCCCACATAAGTATACAAGGCACATCCACAAAGTGTTGTACCTACAATTTCAAGTGATTCATGAAACACTTAAAACCTCCCCATGGTCTCCAGTGCTCAAGGTTCTAGTCTAGCAGTTTAGCACAAAGGATGCTTACCCAGTCAGCTTGACTAAAACACAGAATTCTGATTTTGAGTAAAAATCCAAAAGAAAAAAATATATTGAGAGCTTCAAATACTTGTGGCAGAAGATTTTAAAATAGACATAGAAAAGCAAAGCCAAGATGTATGATGTTTATTGTGAAATAATTTTCAAAAATAAACAGCATATGCTGCATGTTTCTCATGAATTTCAGTAAAAGTGAAGAGAAATAACTATTGCCTCTATAAATGAACTATTAACTATTTTATATTTAAACAAATAAAACATAGAAATTATTAAACAGAAAATATAAGAAAGAATTCTTTAAAGTTTAAAAAGGTACTGGACAAAATATCTAGTTGAGTACTCTTATTTCATAAATGAGAAAAAAAGGAAACCCCAAGAGATAAAGAGCCTTGCAAAAAGTCACATGGTTAGCAAGTTTGGCATATATGGTTTCTTCACTCTTATATCTTATTTTTTTAAATCCTGTAACTGTCTTCCAAAATAAAAAACATCCATGAAGCAAATTTTTTGAGTATTGGAAAAAATTTTTATTTGAAAAATGCTGCCAGAGCAAGACATGGAACTTGGGAAACCTTGGGTGTCATTTCCTTGCGATCTGATACAAAGAGTTCTCTGAGCTGGGCAGACACTGTGTGAGCAGACATTAGGTCCATCCATCCTTCCTCCATCACAAAGATAATCACCATGAAGAAGGTCATCTGTGGCATCTTTGGAGGATGTAGTACAAAAATAGAGTGGAAGGAAACTCATGAGGTTTCAAGAAGGACTCAAGGGCATAATTAAGTCACTGGCCAAGTAGGAGTTTCCCCCTCATCATATAAATGCAAGCTCTGACCTTACAGACCACTGTCACACAAAATTAATTACAGCTATGGTAAGTTGGTCTGAATGCAACTTCACAATTCTAGTCTTGAAATGGATTTTATTTTTTTAAGATCATTGAAATGAATGAGATGGGTCTGCTGCTGTGTTAATAAGTATTTATTAAAGTCCCACTAAGCTTCTGTAACTTGGAAGGAGAAACAAGTACTAGATGTTGTCCATTTTGAGCAATGTCATGCTTAAAAGTTCTTCGTTTGGCTTTTTTTTTTCCCTGATGCTTGAATGAATGTAACAAAATTAGTTTCCTTTATTCTTTATGTCTTTCCTACAAGAACGTAGGAAATGATTCTTCAATAGCAGGAATCATTGCCGTCTTATCCCCAAGAAATAAAGTAGCAGCTTGTATCAAATAGGTGCTCAACAAAAGTATTTGTATATTTGTAGAAGATAGGGATGAAGATGATTTTCTTTCCAAATCAGTGTATATATAAACAGGAAATATATATATATATATATATTTCTTCTCTTGACCCAATGCCATCTATTTTCAATTATTTTATGAAAATCATACATTTTGTGATATAATTTCAGGTGACAAGCAAATGTTTCCCTTTCATAAGATCAATGTTCTTTTGGTGCCCAAAGATGTTTATTCTGAACTACTAGAACAGTACTTAGCAGCAGCAGTAGAAGTAACTATAATAGCCACCATCTATTAGATACTTACTGAAAGACATCAGTCATTTAGTACCTACCAGGTGCCATGTTAAATGCACTATCAATAATACTCACAATGCTGTGAAGTAAGAATGTTTTGCCCATCTTACAGATAAAGAAACTGAGTCTCAAAGAGGTTAAGATATTTTTCTAAAGTTGCACATCTAGGAGTAGTAGATTTAGGTTTAAAATTCTGACCTGCTAAAGTCACATTCCACATCATTTCCTTGTACCACACTGACTCCTTATGAGCTGATAAAGGAATATGTATCCAATTAGTAATTTTTTACAAGCATGTTTTTAATAACTTCAGCTGATAATAAATGTGATTGTCATGTAAAAACTTATCTATTTTTAAATATAGATTTATATATATATTTTTTCAAATATATCTATTAAACAATAAATTTCTCATTGTCATTCTAAAAATATATCACTACTTAAATACCCAAGATTCTTGTGTCTACACCTAAGATTCTTGTGTTTTAAGGCAACCTTCTTAATTTTTACATGGCATTTTGATGAAACACAGACAGGTAAATTGCTTAATCTCTTTGTCAAAGTAGATCATATTCACCACTGCTAAGAAAATCTTACCAGGTTGTACCTTTTATAGAATTTTGAAAAACATTTTTATTCTATTCCTTCCCTCTCTACCTCCAGCCATTTATTTAAAAACAATGCTAATTTATCATTTTAAAAATACTACCAACATTAAGAACCGTGATTACAATTTTACTCAGGTATTTCTATCAAATGCTTCACAATACACCTTGACATGATGAAACTGACCCTCACAACAAATCATTCATCATCTGGAGTCAAGTCAATGCTTGTGTGATTTATTTTAGAGGCAGGGAAACTAAAATCCCAGTGCTACACAGTGAGTTGAGTCCAGATATAACCTCAGACTCTTTTAACCCTCATCCAAGAATGTTGTAACTAAGTCTATTCTTAGTTATTCCACTACTTCATCAAGAGTGTTAGCTGGACAGTTTAGTGTATCTGTTAGTGTACAATTAATTCCTCAGCTTCCTGCCTATGGCTATTTCCTAGTGCAATAACGCTGCATTCACATACCCACATGATGTAAGTGTTGGTCTCAGAAAGCTCCAGAATGGTTTGACCTTTATTTGATCACCTAAAATAACTGTCCTCATTTCCAGAACTGCACCATCCCAAAATGTTTTTCTTTTACCTTGTACCACTGAACACATATTGTAAAAATAACTACAATTAAATGAAAAATAAAAAAACATTCACAGCATTCTTTATACTTAAAGACGTGAAATTAGATATGCACCCAGATGTAATTTAGCACCAGGGTTTAATACTGACTCAGAATTAGATCAATAAATTGGATCATGAGGTTAATTCCTGTGAAGCATTTTGCTGAATTATGAACTGCTGGTTTATATACAGTTTGGAAAGAATACAAATTAATTGTCAAAAAAGATAAGTAATGCTGCATAAAATGTTTCTTTGTTTCTACCATTCCTCAGAGTAAAAGCTAGTGCAGAAAATCAGTAAGGCAAAGAAAGAATTCAGTCAATCAGAGGACTGTGGTCTCTAACTTGGAAAATAAAAGGAAGGGGCATATTTTGTCATTTAATTCACTATTAGAAATTGGGGTTTTTTAAACATTGAATTTTGAAAGGCAGCCTTCATATATTTCCTGGGTTTCTAAAAATGCATAAAGTAGAAAAACTGCTTATAATAAAATTAAACTTTTTCGAATCTTATTTTATCTCTAAAAAGGTTACTAGAGCTGCTGTGCTTTAACAGTTTGGACCATGTTATTTTACTTCCCCAAACCATCAGGTCTTTAATTAACTGATCCCAAACTACTTCACCCAGAACAATTCTCAGCACACCCACCATGTGTTCCAAACTCCTATCATGACACTTGCCCACATCCCTATTCTCTTTTTTCCAAATTCCTTTAAGGAGTCACAACTCAGCTCAAATACTGCTTTCTTGATGAAACAGTCCATAATTCACCCAATCAAAATTAAATAGTCCTTTTCCCACACCACCAAAACACATTACTTTCCCATTCCTTTAAGAACCTGTTTTCCTCTGCGGTGACATGTCACAGTACACCTTGACCTGATGAAACTGACCCTCACAATAAATCCATCATTGGCTGCAAAGTAATGCTTGTGTGATTTATTTTTTTCTCTTTCTTAATTGGAAGAACTGAAGATCAGAGAAAATGTTTAGCTATCTCTCTGACCCCTCTAATACCTTGCACTATGACTAGGTATAAATTCCCTAAACTGAAATGCTATGAAAAGATTTAACATAGTTAAATTATTTCCAGGGCCGGGCTCGGTGGCTCAGCCTGAAATCCCGCACTTTGGGAGGCTGAGGTGAGTGGATTGCCTGAATCCGTGGGTTCGAGACCCGCCTGGGCAACTTGGTGAGACCTCGTCTCTACAATAAATTTAGAAAATCAGCCGGGCGTGGTAGCGCGTGACTGTAATTCCGGCTACTCGGAAGGCTGAGGCGGAAGGATCGCCGGAGCCCAGCAGGTCGAGGCTGCGGTGGCCGGAAGTCGCCACTGCACTCCAGTCTGGGTGACAGAGTGAGACTCCAACTCAAAAAAAAAAAATTATTTTCAGACAATTTTTGAATTTACATTATATGTAACATTGAGATATGTAACATAAAATAATTGTTCCTTGTGTCAACAAATCAAATCAGCAAATTGTCTCAGTCTAACAGTGCTACTATAACAAAATACCTGAGACTGCGTAATTTATAAACAATAGAAATTTTATTTCTCACAATCCTGGAAGTATAAGATTGAGGCACTGGCATGTTCAGCCAGTCTCTCTGCTTCCAAGATGGCTCCTGTTGCTGCATTCCCTGAGGGAACGAAGCTGTGTCCTCATATCATGGAAGTGTTGGAAGAAAAAGAAACCACTCTCTCAAACCTTTTTATATGGGCCTTAATTCATCCATTAGGGCTCAGTCTCTTAAATAATCACCTCTTAAAGGCCCTACTTCTTAATACTATCACACTGGAATTGTTTTAACATATGAATTGGGGGGGGCACATTTAGACCATACCATTGATATTTACCAAAGCTCTATTATCATTGTATCTGTTCAGTATCAAATTCTGGGAAATGAGATACAACAAATGGTTCCTGTGTTCAAAGGACACTCAGCAAGGTCCCTATATATAGCTGAGATGAATACAAAAAGTTGTTAGAGGAGGAAGAGACATCTTTCTTATACTTGTGGTTTGAGAAAGTTATAAAGCAGAATAAGATTTGATCTTGACCCTGGAGAATTTAATTTCCTGACTGCAGGAAATGCCATACCCAAGTAGAATCATGTGAGCAAAGGTATTGAGGCAGACATGCTCACGAGAAATAAAAATATAATTTTTTAAAATTGAGTTGAACAAAACTATAAAAATACTTGCAAAGTTAATCTTGTGATCTTAGCATCTAAAAACAAGATTACTAGGGGAATAAATTATATGGGCATGAGACAAAACCTGGACAGGAGCTGAAAAGACGCAAAGCCTGAAATATAGGAAAAGTTAAGAATCCCCTTGCATCATTCATTGTTGAATGGCTGAACAACTCAAAGCGAGTTGCTTTCTAGGACAACAGGTTTTTCATATTTAATCAACAGGGAAAATGAAAATGTCTTCCCCTTATACCCAATGCCTAGAGCACAGTAAATGCTCAGTAAAGACGAAAAGGAGAAACAGAAGAAAGGAGGGAAGGCAAAAAGGGAGGGCAAAAGAGCCCTGAATAGTAGCTACTTAAAGGGTTCCTTCTCAGAAAACGATATACTGTGAAAGACCCTAGCAACAGGAATAATAATAATATTTATTACTGTGTGCCAGACGCCTTTATAAGCACTTTACCAGACGCCTTTATAAGCACTTTATATGTATTAATTTTTTTTTTTTTTTTTTTTTGAGTTGGCGTCTCACTCTGTCGCTCAGACTGGAGTGTAGTGGCTGCTCCCGGCCACCACAGCCTCGACCTCCTGGGCTCTGGTGATCCTTCCGCCTCAGCCCTCCGAGTAGTTGGAACCACAGGTGTGCTCTACCACCCCTGGCTGATTTTTTATTTATCGTAGAGATGAGGTCTCGCCAAATTGCCCAGGCGGGTCTCGAACCCTCGGGCTCAGGCAATCCACTCATCTCAGCCTCCCGAGGCGTGGGATTACAGGCTGAGCCACCGGACCCGACTGTATTAATGTATTTAACTTTCACCACAACCCAAGAAGTGGGTATAATTATTAGAACAAATTTAAAAATACAAAAACTGAGGATCAAAGAAACAGCAAGACACACCCAGATAGTAAGCGCTGGAACCAGGATTTTAACACAGAACATTTGACTTCAGATCTTGCACTTATAATCCTGAAAAAGAAGATATGGTTTTCTTTAGCCTTTGCAGCATATCTAAAATCACAGTTGAATATATCAAACCATGGTTTCATAATAAGTCTAGTTAGTTTCACTGGGTCGCCCAGTTGGAGGCCTGGATTGGTATTCTAAATAATGGCTCAACTCATTACCTTTTTATAGAGTGACAGCAACAACAAGTTTCATCTTTAAAATAATAAGAGTAAGCCGGGCTCGGTGGCTCAGCCTGTAATCCCGCGCCTTTGGGAGGCTGAGGTGAGTGGATTGCCTGAGCCCGCGGGTTCGAGACCCGCCTGGGCAAAAAATCAGTCGGGCATGGTAGTGCGTGCCTGTAGTTCCAGCTACTTGGAAGGCTGAGGCGGAAGGATCGCGGAGCCCAGCAGGTGGAGGCTGCGGTGGCCGGGAGCGGCCACTGCACTCCAGTCTGGGCGACGGAGTGAGACGCCAACTCAAAAAAATAAA
>CAUYQG010071031.1:57-24321 GCA_963574415.1 Tarsius wallacei | reverse complement strand
TTTTTAATTTTTTGCTGCCTATGCTGGTCTTGAACTCCTGAGCTCAAGCAACCTTTTGTTTCAGCCTCCCAAAGTACTGGGATTACAGGCATGAGCCACCACACCCAGGAAGATTTATACAAAATTTATTGCCAACCGCTGAATTTTCACCAGCTTGTCCTATATTATCCAGCCACAAAAAGTTGTCACTGGAAGCAACTTGGAAGAATTGAGAAGACTTCACCTGGCTTTGGTGCCCTAGTTTTGCTACTTACTAGCTGAGTGATGGTGAGCACATTTCTCAATCTCTCTGACCCGGAGTTGCTCTTCTTGGGAGCAAGTATGATGGTACCTACCCTGTATGTTTGTCAGGAGGACTAAGACAAAGTCGAGTCAGAATGGCGGAGCGGCTGAAAAGTAAGTGACTTCATCTCTCTGCACCTAACTGTCTTTGCTTGTAAAATTAAGATAAGAGAAGAACCTATGTCACCCAACTGCTGTGAAAATTAAATGAGAGGCCTGGCGTGGTGGCTCATGCCTATAATCCTATATAAGGCTGAGGTGAGAGGATTGCCTGAGCCCACGGGTTCGAGACCAGCCTGAGCAACATGGCAAGACCTCATCTCTACAATAAATCAAAAAATTAGCAGGGCGTGGTAATGCATGCCTGTGGTTCCAGGCACTTGGAAGGCTGAGGCGGAAGGATCGCCTGAGCCCAGTAGGTTGAGGCTGTGGTGGCTGTGAGTGTGCCACTGCACTCCAGCCTGGGTGACAGAGTGAGACTCAGACTCAAAAAAAGGAAAAGAAATTTAAATAAGATAATAACACATCTAATGCAGAATACTTTTTAATCATTGTAGGAGAGCGTTCTATGAACTATAAAATGCCAGGTAAAAGTGAAATTAAGGTTGGGTTTCATCAAAGGAAAAGTATTGGGACCAGAATTATTCTCAGGTGCTATATATATCTATATATCTATATATCTCAAGTGTTCAGGCTCAGCACTATTTTGGAGGTTTAAATACAGGAGATGGTTCTGCTCAGGCTGTAATGTCACACAGCTCCCTGCTGAATGGATATTCCTTTTATAGCCTCTGCTTTCGTCTTCTATTACTTTTAAATTCACTTCTCTTTAATGCCAAGTGTAGTTATTTATGTAAGTCCTATGTCTATACGGATAGAGAAGGGAACTGACATCAGGGCTTTCTATTTCAAATGATGTTTATCCTTCCTATTCTTTTTTCTTTTCTTTTCTTTCTTTTTTGTTTTGTCTTGTTTTTATTTTGGGTGGACCTTCTCCCTTAAAAATATTTTTCCAGCCATTGCCTTGCTGAACTATCATGTGGTCATGTGCTCTTTGAGACAGGGCCAGGTCAAGTTTTCTTAAGCTTTGGCCCTCTCCCCTATCTTGGAGAGGTGAATCTCCCCTTTCTTTCTCTCTCTAATTTATTTCCAAATAAACTATATTTTCTAATCTAAAAAAAAAATTCTTGAAAGCAGTAAGAGTGATTTTTCTCACCTTTGAGATGACACATCTTCAAATATGTTAGAGCCACATCAGGGTAGAATGGATGTAATTAGCTAGCAGAATTTGAAATTACAAAAAAGAAGACTCCATATTTTTTTTCCCTTTAAATTTATTTGGTTTATTTCTAAGTGCTGAAGAATTCCTGCTTTAGTGACCATTAAAGAGTGAGTGTTAGGCTACCCGTAGACCTAACTTTTTTTCAGTTTTAAAGAATTTTTTTTTACATTAGAAGGATAGAAATATAATATGGCAGGAAGGAGAAGATGTTTTGGAAACTGGGTAGAACACAATGCACAAGAAAGCATGAACGTGTCACATGCGTGCTATATAGAAGCACATATTTTCTTTTTTCTGAAACATGGCCACTGCCCAGTATACATCAGAGACACGGAACTTCATACTCAATGTTTGGACTCTTGAATCAGTAGCAATCTGATTTCCTGTGTTACCACATATCTGCACACATGCAAAAGACCCAATTTTTTTAATAGTTCAATTCAGGTAAGTAGTTCTTTGACTACTTTATTTTATTCTATTCATTCAAATGACCATTTACAAAGTAACCAATTTTTTTGTTAGGATTTATTCAGCTTCTGCTTATACAATAGTTTGCACACGTGAAGACAAAATTTAATATCTATTTGGTGGAAGAAATTGAGCACAACCAAAATACTAGCGTTTCTCAGATCGAAACTTGTCCAGTCAATGGTAAGCAAGAGTGTATAAAGAACCACAGATATTTAGCTTAAATCTGCCTACAGAAGATGACTGCTCATGCTTTAAAATCACCTGAGTTATGACTTTTGAAATAGAAGAAGGAGGATGAGAAGGAGAAGACGAAGGACAGGAAGAGCAGAAGGAAAAGGAGAAGGATGAGAAGGAGGAAGAGGAGGCGGAGGAGGAGGAGGAGGAGTCTTGCTTCCAAGTGTGGAAAGAAGCATAAGAGAATCCAATAAAAATTTCAACTATGGTAACGTAATACCCACTTCTCTGCTTGCTATGTATTGGAAAGACAATTGCCTTCGCTCTCAATTTTCTGGTGAAAAGTACTATTCTGACTTCGCTGTCCTGACATCTGCGTCTGTTGTGTAATATTAATGCACTTCAGTTTGGAGCGCAGCACTGTACCTCTCTCTATGAATAATAGGGCACACATGAATGATTAAAGCAAGGCAACCAGAAACCTCCCCAGGATCAAATTCATTTATCAGCCCACCAAGGTTACCGACCTTGATTACCTAGGGCCCAGCTACTAAAATGATTAATTGATCTATTCTTTCATTTCACGTATTTAATTTGAACAGAGAAAAAAGTGAAAACATTTTCAATGAATTGATTGTAAGCATTGAATTTAGCGTGCCGCCTCTCTTAAGCACATATGAATGGTAGTGAAAAGCATCAATTCATGCTATCACAGAGAAGGTGAGCCAGGAACCATAGCTTTTCTTATATGTCTTCCTCATGTTACTGGTTATCCCGAGATGAATTCTCTCCCTGAGATTTTCCATGCTATTCTAATCTCAGAAGGTGTATGAATATATGAATTGAAAGAGCTTACTGGTAGATATAAAGATTTAATTGGATAGAAGAAATTTTAAAGGAATTTTAAAAATGTGTCTCTATTTACAGTCATCAGTGAAAAGGCCTAGTGTTGAGCAGAGCATCATTACTTCAAAACTGCAGGGCTAAAGTTATTCATTAAAAGTTTTGCAGGCCGGGCGCAGTGGCTCACGCCTATAATCCCAGCACTTTGGGAGGCCGAGGTGAGAGGATTGCTTGAGCCCACAGGTTCGAGACCAACCTGGGCAACTTGGTGAGACCTCATCTTTACAATAAATCAAAACATCAGCCGGGCATGGTGGCGTGTGCCTGTAGTTCCAGCTACTTGAAGGCTGAGGCAGAAGGATCGCCTGAACCCAGCAGGTCGAGGCTGTGGTGGCCATGAGTGTGCCACTGTTGCACTCTAGCCAGGGAGACAGAGACTCCGACTCGAAAAAAAAAAAAAGTCTTGCAGATGATATTGCCTTCCTCACATAACAGTTAACACATAGAGAAAAGAACAACAGCATGTGTACAAACTAGTTTATTTTCATTGTAGTGATCAAATAATCAAACAGTCAGTCCATTCTAAGCATCTGGATAGCATCTTGCAAAATAGTTAAAAATGATTAAAATGGATCACGTACACTCAGTGGCATATTGATAAATATGTAACAACTGGTTGAGGAATAAAAAAACCTGATTTGTAGTTTTGTTGATTTCTATGGGGTAATACACCCACCATGATAGATTTCAAGCTAAAACCATCATGTTGCTGAACACGGGTTTAGGAAGAGATGTGCTGTAATGCACTGTTATACAGTATTTTCTCCATACAGAATCTGTCAATTTCATAAATAAAAATCCAGGATTCTAGCTGGATGGGGTGGCATAGGCCTGCAGTCCCAGATGCTGCGGAGGCTGAGGCAGAAGGATCCCTTGAGCCCAGGAATTCAAAGCCAGCCTAGGAAACATAATAAGAGCCTGTCTCTTAAAATAAAAAAAGGCTGGACACAGTGGCTCACATCTGTAATCCCAGCACTTTGAGAGGCCACGGCAGAAAGATTGCTTGAGCCCAGGAGTCTCAGAATAGCCTGATCAACATAGCAAGACCTTGTCTTTACAAAAAATAGAAAATTAGCCAGGCGTGGTGGGGTGCGCCTTTAGTCCCAGCTACTTAGGAGGCTGAGGCAGGAGGGTCACTTGAGTCCAGGAGTTCAAGGCTGCAGTGAGCCGTAATTGAGCCACTACACTCTAGCTTGGGTGACAGAGTGAGACCCCAACTCAAAAAAAAAAAAAATCTAGTTAAATTAGATTTTTAGATCAACAATAAGTAATTATTTGAGTATAAATATTTCCATGCAATATTTGGGACTTACTTATACTAAAATATTATTCATTGTTTATCTGAAATTCAAATTTAACTGGGCATCCTGGATTTTATCTGGCAATCCTAATATAGGTACAATACTGAAATAACCCCAAGTGTGTAAATAATAGTAAAATGGAGTGATGAGTTTTGAACATTCCATTACTTCCCTTTTAAATAACATTTAAATTTTAGGTGTGTATAACTTGATTTTTAATAATGACTGTTTGGCATGTGGCTCACAAAATTTTTCAAAATGTCAAAAGGTAACAATCAGTTTTTGTAAGTCAACACTAGCACGATATTGATATTATACTGAAATATATATAACAGTTCTACCCCCGAGAGTTATACATTAAAAATACAATGAGAGTACAAACTTTAAAGTATATCTCAACTTATGGTATTACTATGCTATTTATTTATTTATCTGTACATTTATTTATTTGTTTGTTTATTTATTCATTTATTGTGAGTTGGAGTCTCACTCTGTTGACCGGGCTTGAGTGCAACCTCACAGTCTCCCAAGCAGCTGGGATTACAGGAATGGGCCACCATGCCCAGGTTTTTTTTTTTTTTTTGGATTATTTTGTCTCCCTATGTTGCCTAAGCTGATCTCAAACTCCTGAGCTCAAGGGATCCCTCTGCCTCTACCTCCCAAAGGACTAGGATTACAGGCATGAGCCACAGCCCTTGGTTTACTATGATTTTAAAATGGCTTATAATCGTGGCTTCATGACATTCACATGGAATCAGTTTCAGTATAACTAAATTCTCCCAACCCTGGGAAATTTCTCCATATCAAGGAAGAATACATGTTTAGCTTTCTTTATTTTTATTTTTAGGAGTGTGGGGGGTGATTAGCTCTCCTTAAAATTGAGTGATTGGGTGATTTGGATGAAAAATTATAATGTCAAAGTGTCTGCTATTTTTGTGTGGGTTTGGGTGTGAGACAAAGTAGCAAACCTAAAAAGCCACCCTGCTCCTTTTTTTTTTTTTGAGTTGGATTCTCACTCTGTAGCCCAGACTGGAGTGCAATGGCACTCTCCCGGCCACCACAGCCTCGAACTGCTGGGCTCCAGCGATCCTTCTGCCTCAGCCTTCCAAGTAGCTGGAACTACAGGTGCGCGCTACCACGCCCGGCTAATTTTTGATTTATTGTAAAGATGAGGGCTCACCAAGTTGCCCGGGTGAGTCTCGAACCCGCGGCCTCAGGCAATCCACTCACCTTGGTCTCCCAAAGTGCTGGGATCACAGGCTGAGCCACCGAGCCCGGCCACCTTGCTTCTTTCTACCTGCCCCATAAGTTTTACAAGTTCCTAACTCTGTGACCATGGGCTCTCTGCTATGAAGGCAAAACAGAACAGAGGACTCAGTCTCCATGTCTTTTTTTTTTTTTTTTTTTTGGAGATATGGTCTTCCTTTGTTGCCCAGGCTAGTCTCAAACTCCCCACTTCAGTCTTCCGAGTGCTGGAATTACAGGCATGGGCCACCACGCCCAGACGCCCTGGGTCTGTTGCCTGAGTCACTGTATTTCTTAAAAGATAAATGACCCTATCCTTGCCTTTTCCTACATATAAAATAATGTCTGACAGGATTGGTGATCATACCTCTAAACACGATAACCAAGTTGCACCCTCAAACTTAAATGTGATTTTGCAAGTAGTCAACCTTCTTTACAGTATTAAACTGTGACCTGAAATAGTGCCTTGGAGCAGTTTCACAGAACTGCTTTGGGCTAGAGGCCTCAGTCCTCAGTTCTCAGTAAGACTTCTGACTAAAACCAACTTGAACTCTATAAAAGCTTGACTTTTTTCTTTAGTTGACAGGAGGGTGGATGGTAAACTTAAGGAGAAGGTCATTTTGTTTTTGTGTTTAGCTGAGCACTTTCATCAGATATTGGTAGTACAAAGATAATCCTGGAATTTTGTTTAGAGTCAAAAAAAAAAAAAATCTGCACTGGTCCACAAACAAAGTAATAAGATTAGAAGCATGTAGGCTTAGGGTTAGGAAGAAAACATGCTTATGATGAGCTTTAGAGAAGAGGCTGCTGGGAAGGCCCAGGCAAGAGTTTACGTAAGTTCTTAAGCATGGAATAAATAAACAAACAAGAAAGATGTCCTTCACTTTAGTCAAATGTTATGCTCAAAAGGATTTTCAAAATCAATTACCTTTTTGCTTTTGGAGAATTCCTGTTTCATGTAAAAACTCACAGTGTGAATCGTCACCCCCTATCTTTAAATATTTTGCATTAAGTTGAGTTTTATCTTGGATTTTCTTCAAGTGATGAACTCCTAATACAAGTTGTATTTCACACTGTAAATTTACGTATGATCTAGTATTATTCTCAGTGGACATTTGCCCTAAATGTTAATTTCTGTTTTCTTGGAGAACATAAAATATATACTAAATGTAACATTAAGAACAGTTGTTTGTATCTTATGTCAGAGCCTGTCCCTGACAAAGATACTTGCATGACAAGAAGAAAATTTGGTTATCAATACCAGTAACCAGATACAAGGCTTTGTAGGCTAGATCCTTTGTTAATTTTCTTATTTGTAATACTAGAAACTTTAAAAAAAATTTTTATTTTAAAGTTGTGGGGTACAATTCAGGATTATATATATAGTCATTGTAGGGGTAAAGTCTGGGCCTCCCTTTGGTCCCCACTTCACCTCGCTTGAGATCAGGTACCTTTATTGATTAAGTAAGTGTTTCCCGCACCCCACCCACCCCACCCCGGGGCAGTTTCCCACTACTGCCAATCCCTTTCTTATAGTATTGTGATAATTGTTCATGGTCCACTTATGAGTGAGAACATGTGGTTCTCAGTTCTTTGTTTCTGTGATAGATCACTGAGTATTATAGACTCTAAGTCCATCCAAGTTACTGTGAAGTTCATAATTTTGTCCTTATTTATGGCTGCATAAGATTCTGTCACGTATATGTACCACATTTTTTTTTACCCAGTCCACTTTTGATGGGAAGCACCTTTGGTTCCATGTTTTTGCTATTGTGAATAATGCTGCAATATTAGAAACATATCATATCACAAATAGGAAGAGTTACTAAAAATGTTTGAAGTCTCTTCTATTAATTTAAATAGAAACTCAGTAATTTCAATAGGACCTTTAAAATAGTTTATAAACGTTATTTACTTTCCAAATTGAGTTTTGATGATACTAGAAAGCTGTTATATTATTGAAAATAATTGAGCTAGACAGAATTAAATTATTTCACTAAGTGTAAATGGGGTCTTAAAAGCTTCTTCTAACCACTTGATTGAACTGGTATTGATTAGTTCAAAAGAGCAATCTAAAATTATTATTAAAGATTGCATCATTGGTCAAACTCTCTCTATTACCTAGGGATAGTAAGTGATGAAAATTAATTCTCCCAGGCCTTACCTTTGTAAAATAAAATTGAATGTATTTATTTTCATTTTTCTCAGTGAAATTGAAGTTAGATGTACAAATGAAAGAGAGAGATGGTAAATTTGTCCCAAATAGGAATGCAAAACTAATTCAAAACTTTAAATGAAATATTCCAGCCGGACTCAGTAGCTCATGCCTGTAATCCTAGCACTTTGGGAGAAGAGGCTAGAGGATTGCCTGAGCCCAGGGATTTGAAACCAGCCAGGGCAACATGGCGAGACCTCATCTCTACAATAAATCAACAAAATTAGCCAGACGTGGTGGTGCAAGCCTGTAGTTCCAGTTACTTGCTGCGATGGCTGTGAGGATGCCACTGCACTCCAGCCTGGGTGACAGAGTGAGACTCTGACTCAAAAAAAAAAATTATATATATATTTCATAGACAGTCTGGAGAAAATAAAATGGTAAAAATACAAATGAAAAGTGAAAAGAAATGATTACATATGGGACTTTCTCTCAGCATGAAAGAGAGTACTATTGTTATTTGCTCCCACTGATTTTTACTTAAACCTACTAAAGAACATTTCCTATCATGCAATAATGGAAATGTAATCAAATGATAACCAAGGATCCCAAGTTCACCAGCCAGATGCCTGACTTTGGCAAGCACCTTGCCTCTTTGGGTCTCAGTTATCTCCATTGACTTCCTTTCTTTTTCTTTCTTTTTTGTTTTTTGAGTATGAGTCTTTCTTTGATGCCCAGGCTGGAGTACAGTGGCACGCTCCGGCAACTGCAGCCTTGACCTGCTGGACTCAGGCAATCCTTCCACCTCAGTCTCCAAAGTAACTGGGATTACAGGTGCATGCCACCACGCCCAGCTAATTTTTTTATTTATTGTAGTGACTAGTCCTCGCAATGTTGCCCAGGCTGGTCTCGAACTCCTGGACTCAGGCAATCTCTGGTGTCTGCCTCCCAAAGTGCTGGGATTAAAGACATGAGCCACCACTCCTGGCCTCCATTGGCTTCCTTTCTAAAATGACTCCCTAAAAATCCTGTGACTCTGAACTCAAACGTTGATGCACAAGTCAATGCCTTAAATGACTCAGCAACTTGCAAGAAAGGAAGATGCTGAGTGCATGACACAGCAACGTTCTTTCAGTTCTGTTTCATGAGATAAAAACCTCATTTTTTCTCCAATAAGAGCTTCATAAAAAAGCCAGAACATAACAAATACTAATGTAATAGCATTGTTAGGGAAAATGCCCCATATTTAGAAGAAACTATCAGTTTCCATTTTCACACGAGGGCAATGGATTCATTATGCAGACACAAACAAAGCACTAAAAATTGCAATTATTAAATCATTAATTTTAAAATAAAATTTCAATTTTAAAGTGTGCACGAGAGCATGTCATTTTACAAATTATTTCAGGGAATATACTAGAAAAAAAAGATGAAGACTACTGCTCTAAAGGGTCTTATCTTGTTCAGTGCTTTATTTCTAATCCCAAACATAATGCCTGGCATATAGTAAACCCTTAACAAACTCACTAAAAAAAAATTGATAAATTGCCCGATGTGTCTGAATGCTTGAGAAATTTTAACAATGACAGTTTGTGGTTGAATTAATAACTAGTACATAGAATAAAAAATTAAGTAAAAAAAGAGAATTTATTAATGAAGGAACAGAATGTAGTATAGGTAAGAAAAACAATAATATCTATTAAACTATATAATTTTCTTTTTCTTTCTTTTTTTTTTGAGTTGGAGTCTCACTCCATCGCCCACCCAGGCTGGAGTGCCGTGGCACACACACAGCCACCCCAGCGTCGACCTGCTGGGCTCCCGCGATCCTTCTGCTTCTGCCTTCCAAGTAGCTGGAACTACGGCATGTGCGCTATTGTACCCAGCTAATTTTTTATTTATTGTAGAGATAGAGAATTGCCAAGTTGCCCTGGCTGGTCTGAAACCCATGGGCTCAGGCAATCCACTTGCCTCTGCCTCCCAAAGTGCTGGGATGACAGGCTGAGCCACCGAGCCCGGCCCACAGTTTTCAAAAGATAATAATATGCATAGCATGTTATAAAAGTGTTGAGCACATATAATAAGGCATTTTAGTACATGAGGAAAATATGGTTAATTTAGATTTTTAGATCAAATGTGAAAAGACAGATGGTAGAGTACAATTCCAAAAATTCTTCTCCTTCAGGTAGTTACACCTGTGGATACCAGGTCTACCACCATGATTCTGACTCCTGAGCAAAATGAGAGTGATTGCAAATGGAATCTCTAGTGGGTATCAGTGAGGGCCCCAACAAGAAGCAAGAGGCATTCTAGGAGGGTGACGTAAAGGGACTGTGGATGAGGTATGGGCAGGTGTGGGAGAAACCACAAAGGAGAGTGAGATGCCCAGGCTAGTTAAAGCAGGTGTTCCAATCTTGAGGTCAAGAGAAGAAAGCCAGACCTATGGGGAGAGTGCCGAAAGGTCATCTGGAGAGGAGCTTTGGCCTTCCATAGTGATCGTGCGGCCTGCCCAAGGCAACCCTGCAGGCAGGAAGCAGGGCAGTGTGGGATCTGATCTTACCCCCTGACCTCCTGCAGGGACTGCTGCTGGACAAATCCAACCGGAAACCAGGGGGCAAGTGAGCTTATCTAAGTAATCACCTGGGGTCTGCCTCTGAGGCAGAGCAGTTGTAAAGAAGGGAGTAGTTGCTGGGCAAGACGGTGGAATTGGAAGCTGTCTGGCACTGTGAACGTGGCACATACCACTCCACAACATTTCTTTTATCTTACTTTTTTAAAAACTGTAATAATTATCACATTAAGAAAACACCTCAGACAGGGTGTGGTGGTTCACGCCTATAATCCCAGGACTTTGGGAGGCCGAGGTGAGAGGATTGCCTGAGCCCATGGGTTTGAGACCAGCCTGGACAACTTGGCAAGACCTCATTTCTACAATAAATCAAAAAATTGGCTGGGCATGGTGGCACATGCTTGTAATTTCAGCTCCTGGGAAGGCTGAGGCAGAAGAATCACCTGAGCCTAGCAGGTTAAGGCTGGGCATACCAGAGTAAGACTCCTACTGAAAAAAAAAAAAGAAAAAAGAAAAGAAAAGAAAGAAAAAGAGAAGAAAAAAAAAACCTCATCATTTTGGAAAATTGTCTACTTCGTTTTAGTATGCTTCAGCTATAATGAGGCCAAATAATAAGTCAAAATTTGTCAAAAACACTTTAGAGAAGCATTCTTTGAGCACATTCTGATCACATTTGGAATTTTTTAACAAAAATACTTTTGAAGATAATTAATTCATGGCCTTTTGCATGTGAGTATAGTCTGAGAAGATTACGTGGCATAGAGAAAGACCACAGACCAAAGAGGCATTTGAAATGCATTTGGAGGACCAGAATTAATATGATATGGAAAGGAAGGGCAGGTGTTGGATTGGGTTTTGCAATTAGATTGGATGAGTGGAAGACACCCTCATTGTAAGAAGTGGGTAATGCTGGCAACCTTACCTGCACGGGAGCAGCTTTACTCTTTCCTGACGCTGAAACACAATGGAAATCTGATCCTAGCTTTGAAGATATGTCTTCAACCACAGGTAGGTTGCCATTCATGGACGCCATTCCACAAATACTGATTGATCACACACTCAGTGCCAGGTACCATTGTAGGGGCCGTTGACATCATAATTAGTAAGATAGACATTGCCCCAGCCCTGATGAAAGCTTTGTTTAAACAAATCTTAGGCAGAAGTCCACTATATTTACATAAAAGATAGAAGGTAAATAACAATCAAAGGCCGGCTTGGTGGCTCAGCCTGTAATCCCAGCACTCTGGGCAGCCGATGCGAGTGGATTGCCTGAGCCCGTGGGTTCAAGACCCGCCCGGGAAACTTGGCGAGACCTCATCTCTACAATAAATCAAAAATCAGCCGGGCGTGGTAGCACGCGCCTGTAGTTCCAGCTTCTTGGAAGGCTGAGGCAGAAGGATCGCTGGAGCCCAGCAGGTCGAGGCTGTGGTGGCCGGGAGCGTGCCACTGCACTCCAGTCTGGGCGACAGAGTGAGACTCCAACTCAACAACAACAACAAAAAAAAACAATTAAAGGAGAGCTGCTGTGGTTTGATTGGGTGTATGGAGCCTGGAGCCTTCTCTTTTCCTTATTCCTTCCACCTTTTGGAACACAGAACGGTATGAAATCATCGACCTCATGATCTTCCACGATATGTCATCCTCAGGGCTGAGGGATCTGAGTGTCTCCTAGAAGGACTAAGCTCAAATAACCTCAGAAAAATATTTGACCATAGTGCTCATTTAAAACTTTTAGAGAGAAAAAAACAACAACAAAAAGAAAGAAAAGAAAAAATATAGCTTTCAGAGAATTACTTCTATTAACAAGCTTTGGAATACTCTAGCTTTATCCATTCAATAACTGAATGTCTTCTGTATGTACAACACTAAGAACACAGTGATGACCAAGACAAGAGTCCCTGACCTTTCGCAGTGTCCATTCTGGCCAGGAATCTGTAGGCTTCAGACACCCCATGACACAACCCGTTATGTAATTCCAGTTGTGGCGAGTGCTATGGAAGGAAAGTACAGGACTTTTGGAGAGTGCGGGCTATGAAGGATGCCTTGAGGAAGCAACAAGTGTGCCTTACTGGTTGATGAGTAGAAATTCATTAGTTTTGGGGGCTGTACACTCAAACTCCTTTATGGGATCAGGCAGTTAACACACACGTGTGAAGCCGCAGGATTAAGGCTTCGAGAAATATTACAGCCGAAGGCCCACTGGAGGGAGGCTACCGGCCTTAAGGCGGTCAGATCCAAACTTTAGAAACCTCTTGGCAGGCCAAGCAAAAGAAGTCCACAGCCAAGGACAGCAGAAGGACTGGCAGGCTGCTGCGATGATTCAGGCAGGAGAACAGCAGGAGCAACGGCCCTGAGGCAGGAAGGAGCCCATCTGTTTTGATGAACCGAGAGAGCCAGGGCGAGTGAAGGACAAAGTCCTGAAGGAGAGAGCAGGCAGGTGACGGGAAGAAGAATCACATCACTCCAGGCTGTCAGGGCAGGTGAGGGCTTTAGTCTTCAGGCCCCACCTGCAGATGCACGAAAGGGTTTTAAGCGGGGAAGTAAATCAACGAGACTCGCGTTTATAAAAGCTCACTGGGCAACGATGTTTAAGAGATTGGAAACGGATCGATTAGGAAGTTTTGGTGGTGCTTCTGCATCTCACCTTCAGCTTTTCATCTGCGTGATTTACTTAGCTGTGTTTGCCTTTCTGTGTTCTTACCCCTGTATTCCTTACTCCAGGGACCACGCCGGGTACTCTCTTCTTCGTTCCTGACTCTGAGGAAGGAGCACAGCAGTCTGTGCCCTTGAGTGGACAGAATTAAAATGAAAACCTGGCACCCTATACACAGAAACTTTTATCCACTGGCTAACATTAAATGCTGTGGTACCCACAGCGGTAATGTAGATCGTAAGTATTATTGGAGCAAAGAGAACAGGTGCTTAACCTGTTAATATGGGAAGTGAGGCTTCACCTGAAAATCTAAAAACTGGCTGGACTTTATCATCTGGTTTAGTACTTTTAAAAAACAATACTTATTCTACAGTATTGCTTAATAATTCTTTTATGCAGACTTTTGTCAGTTAACATGAGTGCATATGATTCGATTCGATTCTACTTTTTTTGAGTTGGAGTCTCACTCTTGTCGCCCAGGTTGGGGTGTGGTGGCTCACTCATGGCCATCGCAGCTTCGACCTGCTGGACTTAGGCGATCCTTCCGCCTCAGCCTTCCAAGTAGCTGGAACTACAGATGCATGCCACCACGCCCAGCTAGTTTTTGTGATTTGTTGTAGAGATGAGGTCTCATCAAGTGGCCCAGGCTGGTCTCAAACCCCCAGGCTTGGGCAATCCTCTTGCCTCGGCCTCCCAAAGTGCTGGGATGACAGGCTGAGCCACCATGCTTGGCCTTTTTTTTAAAATTGAGATTTTTCTCTGTCACCCAGGCTGGTTTACAGTGCCATGATCACAGCTCACTGCAGCCTCGGTCTCCTAGGCTCAGATGATCCTTCTGCTTCAGCCTCCTGAATAGCTGGGACTACAGGCACGCATCACCTTGCCCGGCTAATTTTTTTATTTTTTGTAGAGATGAAATCTCACTATGTTACCCAGGCTGGTCTCAAGCTCCTGGGTTCAAGCAATCCTCCTCCCTCAGCCTCCCAAAGTGCTGGGATTACAGAAGTGAGCCACCACTGGCTAATTCTATTACTTTGTATATAAATAGCTTGCATGGATAGCTTGTCCACTTCCTGGGTGGCACCACACTTGGTGCTTCAAGAACTAAAAAAAAAAGGGAAGTGCTGCCCTAGAGGCTGACTGTGAGTCAGCGGGTCTCCATAATGTTTATATAAAGGTGAAAACTTGTAGTTAGGACAAAACTGAGTAAGCTACACATTTGCTTCTCCTTTTCAACAATGGAAATGCCAAGATCTTGTGACTTTCACATGCAACCAGACATGACATATTTGTGGGGATTTTGGTTGTACTGGTATCATATGAGACAAATTGGGTAAGCATTCTGAAGTTAAAATTAGCTCAGGTTTTTTTTCAACTTATGTATTTGTTGGTATATTTCGGCTCCAAATCAATATCTTCCCTATTTTTTGTTTTCCTACAACTTTGTATAAAATATGTTCACAGAACACTAATCTTGAAATTGAAACATTTTAAATAGAAGCCATGCTCTTTCCTTCTTTCTTTTTTTATAAAGTTTCATGCTGTCACCCAGGCAGGTGTACAGTGGTGCAATCATGGCTCACTATAGCCTTGAACTCATGATCGTGAACTCAAGCAATCCTTTTGCCTCAGCTTTCCAAGTGGCTGGTAATACAAGCGTGAGTCACCAGGACCAGCTAATTTTTCTTTCTTTCTTTTTTTTTTAAATTTTTGTAGAGATGAGGGCTTGCTTTGTTTCTCAGGCTGGTCTTGAATTCCTAGCCTCAAGGGATCCTCCCAACTCAGTCTCCCAAAGTGCTAGGATTCTAAGCATGAGCCAACATGCCCAGCCCTAGAAGTCATTTTCTTAGTGAAAATTACCTTGACAAGATTTCCTTGACATAATGATCATTTTTTTTTTTTTCTTAAATTTTTTGTAGAGACAGGGTTTCCCTATATTGCCCAGGCTGGTCTTGAACTCCCGGTCACAAGCAACCCTCCCATTTTGGCCTCCCAAAATGCTGGGATAACAAGCATGAGTCACCATGCCCAGCCTCATTACTCTTTATGATGTCTCTAAATCTAGGTTCAAAATTCTCTAGGCTTGAATTAAGATTTCATTTTAGGCTAGGCGTGGTGGCTCAAGCCTGTAAACCCAGCACTTTGGGAGGCCGAGGTGAGAGTGCCTGAGCCCATGTGTTCGACACCAGCCTGGGCAACTTGGTGAGACCTCATCTCTACAATAAATAAAAAAATTAGCCAGGTGTCGTAGCGTGTACCTGTAGTTCCAACTACTTGGAAGGCTGAGGTGGAAGGATTGCCAGAGCCAAGCGGGTCGATGCTGGGGTGGCCATGAGTGTGCCACTGCACTCCAGCCTGGGCGATGCAGTGAGACTCCAACTCAAAAAAAAAAAAAAAAAGATTTCATTTTATAGCTATTTTGTCCTTGACAATTGACACAAAATCTTACAGTGTTGAAAAATTAACTTTCAGCTGGGTGCAGTGGCTCACACCTGTAATCTCAGCACTTTGGGAGGAGGATGCAGGAGGATTGCCTGAGCCCAAGAGTTTGAGACCAGCCTGAACAACTTGGTGAGACCTCGTCTCTACAATAAATCAAAAAATTAGCTGGCCACGTAGTGTGTACCTGTAGTTCCAGCTACTTGGGAAGCTGAGGCAGAAGAATTGCCTGAACCCAGTGAGTTGAGGTTTTGGTGACCATTAGAGTACCCTGCACTACAGCCTGGGCGACAGAGTGAGACTCCAACTAAAAAAAAAAAAAAAAAATTAACTTTCATGCAGAGATCATTTGTTTTTGCTCACGAGCAAGAGAAGCACTCGATGCTTTAGCCTCCAGAGGATGAAGACTCCCAGTGCTCTCTGCGCAGTAAATTGGTCGTGGAGAACTTCTTTAACACAAGAATGTGCATCTGTGTGTCCCCGAATGACCGTGAAGTACGGCTGTGGGTTGGGAGGTCCGTCCAGAAGTCGGTCAGATAAGGTTGGTATCATTGTGCTGACTGATTCATTTTCAGAAGTTTCCTCTGTGTCTCAGAGAAAAGTTCCAGCATCTGCCAAACTGCTTTTTCTCTCCAAGTGGCAAAAAGAAAAGAAAATAAAATGACAGTTATCATCAGCCCACTTTTTACCCTGATTTAAACAGTCCTTAGCAACCAGAATGTGTGCACTGGGGCACATTGCAATGATTGTCATAACTTTGAAGAAAACAAATCTTCAAAGATCTTTTTTATCTTTCCGAGAAAGAAGTGTCAATCCTTTGATGGTAAAAAGCATAAAAACCTAAAATTAAGAGGCAAAATAGATCATATTCCACTAAAAACTCCTTGAGCCAGATAATTGACAGTGTGTGTTGTTAGAAGCATAATAATAGCTAGTGACTACTGTGTGGAATGTGTTAAGACTTCTAAATATATTCTTTCATTTAATTCTTGCAACTATAAATGGTAATATAAGGGACTGTGTTTTGTTTTGATGTTAAACATGGTATAGTTTCACTTACGTTAAAAGCTTGAAAGAATTAATAATGAGATCTGGGGCTTAGTATAGTGTCTATCATATATGAAGCGTTCAGTGTATTCATTTATTCAAAAAAATTCATGAGTGAATGCCTCAAAGGTATCTTTCAAATGATTTTTCTTCTTATTTGACTATTTAAATCAAAGAGCAAACTCTAAGATATACCAACTAAGATGAAAGTTCTCCTGTCTTGCTCTTAAAGTCCCACATATTTAATTTGACAAACACATTATTCCAGAAGTAAGCTATGTGAAGCAAATATGGCAGAGGAGGAAGAAATGGAATCACTGACTTTGAGTCACACACTTACCTTCTACTCACGAGTTCTAGCCAGCAGCTGGCCTTTGGGTTCAGAAGACTGGGGCATGACTATCTCCCCCCAGTAAGAGCTAAATGAAATGCCAGGGTCACATCTCAGTGAGCAGAGGTTGAAGATAGAGCTCCAGGCACCCAGACAGTGATGTGGGTTTCTGGCCTTTTGGAATGTGACTCAGGACAGTCAGGTGTTAAGAGCTCTTAGCGCAGGCATACCAAGGCCAACCTAGGAAGAGCCAAGGTTGCCAGGATATTTCTTGGTTAGAAAGACTTGGTTCAGTGTCTCTCTGAACCTGAGCACCTAAACTGCTAAAGTTCAAACTCTTTAGCTTGACGCTGACGTGCTCTTAGGCTCTCGCTAAAATGATGCTGTGGGTAGAATAGTGTGCCCCCAAAATTCATGTCTACTGGTCCCTTTGAATGAACCATATTTTGGAAATCGGGTCTTTGCAGATGTCATTCATTAAGACGAGGTCAGACTGGATGAGGGTGAGTCCTACATCTAGTATCATTGGTGCCCTTATAAGAAGAGGAGAGGACACACAGAGATACACAAATGCACAAGGAGGAAGGCCAAGTGAAGACAGGTGGAGATTGGCGTGATGTACCTATGATCCAAGAGGTGCCGGAAGCCACTAGAAGCTGGAAGAGGCCAGGATGGATTCTTCCCTGGATCCTTTAGAGGGAGTGTAGCCCTGACAACACTGTGATATTGGGCTTCTAGCCTTCCAGAACTGTGAGAGAACACACCTCTGTTATTTTAAACCACTTTGTAGTACTTCATTACAACAGCCCTAAGAACTAATACAATTGTTAGATCCAGACTCCTTAGCTGGATGCCAGAGGACTCTCGGGATCTCGTTCTGGTAGACTGGCCTCTCACATCACAGCACCCCAGAAAATGCTTGGCACTCTCCTTATTTCCACCACCCAGGGGGCCCCACCTCCACCCCCGCCCACCACTAACATGTCCACAGCTCCTCTGTCCTGGGCCCAGAGCAGGAAGCCTCTTTTCCACAAAGCACTCCCTGCTCTCTCAGATCAGACATGATCTTACTGTCTTCAGAAATCTCTCAGCACTTTCTTGGCATTTCACATTGCCCATTTCTACTTTGAATTTGTTACCTGCACCTTTAGCTTGATCTCCTTGATTACACTCGAACAGGCCCTGGGAGAGAGATCAAGTCTTACACATTTTGGTCTTGACTGTAATACCCGGGGATCCGTGCCTTAAATGATGTGGTTACCTAATAAATGCCTACTGAATTGAGCATTGTCTATTTTTCTGGCTCGCCTGTTCCATTGAGAATGAATAAGTAACCATAAACTAATGGTTCATATAGGTACACCAGCTTTTTAGGGAAGAATGACAAAAGTAAAGAAAGAAGACCATTATATTGCAAAGTCTAAATGGAGATATATGTGTGTGTGTGAGTGTTTATTTGTTGTTGTTGTTTTTTGTGTTTTTTTTTGAGTTGGAGTCTCACTCTGTCACCCAGACTGGCCGGGAGCGGCCACTGCAGCCTCGACCTGCTGGGCTCTGGCGATCCTTCCGCCTCAGCCTTCCGACTAGTTGGAACTACAGGCGCGCACTACCACACCCGGCTAATTTTTTTGATTTATTGTAGAGATGAGGTCTCGCCAAGTTGCCCAGGCGGTCTCGGACCCGCGGGCTCAGACAATCCACTCACCTCGGCCTCCCAAAGCGCTGGGATTACAGACTGAGCCACCAAGCCTGGCTTGAGTGTTTAAATTGATATAAAATACGTCCCTAAATCATATTGCTCTTACTAGAAGATAGCAATAAATCTATTTATTCTTATTTTGATAAATGGAGACTGGGTCTTACTGTGTTGTCCAGGATGGTCTCCAACTCCTGGCCTCAAGCAATCCTCTAACTTCAGTCTCCCAGAGTGCTGGGATTATAGGCTTAATCTGCATACCTATAATCTATTTATTATTAACCACAGCACCGATTTTCTGAAAATCTCAAAGGAATAAGAGGAATGAGGTGAATAGCAGGGTTGAAGACCGTAATTTCAGGCTCCCACTGAAGTGGGTGTCAGAGGCAAGGCAGCCTGATTCCCTCCTGTAGTGAAGAATGTGTCCATATGACCCCACCGTGAAATCTTTGCTTCACGACTCTAGCCGCTCCTGCTCTCCTGAAAGCAGAGGCTGAGGGATTGCGAGGAGGCCTGCCACCTACTTCACCCTCTCCTGGACCTCCCGGGAGCCGCGCAGAGACCGCCTTCCTCCCTCCCTGGACCCTTGCGTGCCAGCACAGGCGGTTCTGCCTTCCTCCTACTTTCAATGGAGAGCAACTCCAAGGCAATGGGATGTTCGAATGTAGTTCAGGAGACGTTCACCCTGTCATCAGCCCACCAAATTGGCAGGCCTAACTAGCTGGTTCCATGTACCTGGTTTTTGTGATTCAGATAAAGCTTCTTGTATGACTGTGCAAGACTGATTTTCATCCTGGATATAAATACTTAGTTGTCTCCTGACGTGTTGTCTAAGTCTCCGAGGCATTTGCCCTTGGGAGTGTTGGATGCCCTTGAGAAGCTACAGCCTGCAGCACAAGGGATACAGGCTCCCATAGCTACCAGCTCAGAGAGAGGGTGGTGGGAGACCTTTAACTGTCCCTTTAGGGGCTCCAGTTCCCTCACTCAACCAATCATGAAAGAGAATGCCTTTGGAAGGACCAGGGTCTCCGGACCCTGGCTAAGGCAGAAGACTCAGAACAGAGCTATACTGCTTCACACAAGGAAAGCTTTGCCTATTGAGTAAAGGTCAGGGAGTCAAAGGATAAATGGAAACAAAGATAATTTAAGTGAGATAATCTAAAGTATAGGTCTAATTAAATTAAGTAAATCAAATCTCATGCACTTTCCTTCTAAAACTCTATATCCATTAAATCCAATTACTTCCCCCTGTGGCTTTGGCTTTAAGTGGATGTTAGCGATGATCACATTGGATTCCTGCTCCCTGCCAGCCTCCAACAGCTTTCATGGCAAAGGTGCAGTTATTAAGTGATTGCAGCTGCCAAATGCAAGCACCCCAAGTTCCACTGGATGAGACACAGGGTCAAGCAGCGCATGAGGACAGTTTCTAAATGCAAGCCTTTGGAAATACTGGTTTCTTTTTTTCCTTCTGTCCTCTTTTTCCCACTGCCCTTCACCCTCCAGAAGAGGTTTACATATGTCTTTCCAAGGTATTCTCAACTCACTCTCACAAATTCTTTTTTTTTTTTTTCTGAGTTGGAGTCTCACTCTGTCACCCAGACTGGAGAGCAGTGGCATGCTCCCAGCCACCACAGCCTCAGCCTACTGGGCTCAGGTGATCTTTCTGCCTCAACCTGCCAAGTTGCTGAAACTAAAGGCAAATGCCACCATACCTGGCTAATTTTTTGATTTATTGTAGAGATGAAGTCTCGCTAAATTGCCCAGGCTAATCTCGAACCGTGGCTCAGGCAATCCTCTTACCTTGACCTCCCAGAGTACTGGGATTATAGGCGTGAGCCACTGCGTCCAACCTCTCCCAAATTCTTTACATTTATCTCACATCAACATCAGAACCTAGTAATCCAGCTCACAAGGTTCATTACATTAAGTGGAAGAGAGCAACAGCAGTCACTAGGCAGAAGGGGCTCGCCGCGACCTCCTCTTAGCTGATGGACCAGGTGTTCAGTGAACCTCCATGGAACCTGGCAGAATCATTATTTGAGACAGTCACTGCCCACAAAAGCCAAACCAGTCTCATCACTGCCTGCTCTTGCTCTCATGAAAGTGGTTAGCCTTGCTCATTAAAGAAGATAAACATATTGTGGCAAGACGGAGGTTTCACTGCTTCCACTAGTCTGCAAATATAGATTTGCTGCAGACTAAAGCCCCTCAAATCAATTAAATGTAACCTAACTGCAAAGATGTCACAACTGATGGTGTTACACTTGTTGGATTTTATTGAAGCTAAATCCTGTAAAGCTTTGAGGTTAGAGATTTTATGGACAGACTATTTTCTCTAAGCAATTTTGCTGACTGAATTTCCTGCTGAATTCTGCATTTGAACAGTATAAAATTATGAACTTGGGGATCGTTACTACTACTATACTATTACGTGATGGAAAATCTCTCTCCTTCTTTCTTCCTCCCTCCCTTCCTCTCTCTTTCTCTCTGTTCTCTCTCTTGCTAAATCCTGAAATTTTGCTGTGTCACTTAAATTGTGAAATGTAGTCACAGTCCCAGAAAAATCTGAAGCCAAAAATAATTCCCGCATAAACTATTCAACAGTTAAGATACAGTCAAATCAAATAGTTTCGTTGTTTGGTGGTGGTGGTGACTGCTTTTTTTTCTTTTTGAGTTGGAGTCTCGGTCCATCGCCCAGGCTGGAGTGCAGTGGCACGCTCACGGCCACCCTAATGTTAACCTGCTGGGCTCCAGTGATACTTCCACCTCAGCTTTCCAAGTAGCCAGAACTATAGGCATGCACTACCATGCCCAGCTAATTATTTATGTATTTATTGTAGAGGTGAGGGCTTGCCAAGTTGCCCAGGCTTGTCTCGAACCCGAGGACTCATGCAATCCACTCGCCTCGGCCTCCTAAAGTGCTGGGATTACAGGCTGAGCCACCAAACCCGGCCTATTGCTTTTAACAGAATTGACTTTTGTATCATATAAATCTAGCAATGGTTTTCAGCATGGGCTACATTTTTAATCACCTGTGAATTTTGTTTTGTTTTCCCATTCAGACTGTGTCCTCTTCCTCTTGCTTCCCCGGGGGAAAGCAAGAACGATCATCTATGGCAAATGGCCACTGCAGGGAAGCAACTCCACGCAACACCAAGCATCATGCTCAGGAGAGAACACTGTGCCTCCTCCTCATGGTTCCGGTGCTCCACACTATCAGAGAAACTTCTGTAGCAATGAACTATAGAACTGATCCCTGAAAGTATAATCTTACACCTGGGAACTTTGAAAAATGCAATGCCCGGGCCACACCCTAGACCAATTAACTCGAACTCTCTCTAGGGATGGGGTTTGGGAGTTGGAATTTCTCAAAGCTCCCCAGATGACTGTACCATGCAGCCTGAACTAAAAACCACCATGCGGTTTCCTGAAATGCAAATTTAAGAGAGGTTATGTGTGAAAACAGAAGAGAGTATAATTAAACTAATTTCATAATCAACTGAACTGACCTCTATTCCAGGCACTTCAAATAAATTCCTAGATAGCCAAGTGCCCAAATGGACATTTTGGAGACAAAAACAGAGCCAAAACATTGCATTTGTGCAGATTGTGTGATGGCAGAGTAAGTCCTTTAAAGAGCTAAGTGTGACCTTTCAGTCCAAGAAGATAGCAGGTATTCCCTGTGTTCACAGAGCTCAATTAATCAGCAGGAATAAGGACATCTAGTGAAGTGGCCAAGGCCTTCCCCTGACCTTGGTTGACTCCACCTGCAGAAGCTGAGCTGTTACCAGCAGGATTCTGGTCATGACTGAGGGTCTCACCTGCTCTTGGGAAAGAGCTTCACGGCACCCACAGGATTTGGCTGAGGAATAACTGTTATTTATCTTATTAATCACTATAACTATACAAATTGATGCTGAGAAATGATAACTGAAAGGTTAAGTAACCTATTTTTTTTTCCAAGTCAGGATCTCACTCTGTTGCCCAGGCTGGAGTGCAATAGGCATGGTCATGGCTCACCACAACCTCAACCTCCGGGGTTCAGGCAATCCTCCTGCCTTAGCCCCCTGAGTAGCTGGGACTATAAGTGTGCACCACTAGGCCTGGGTGATATTTTTATTTTTTGGTAGAGAGGAGGTCTCACTATATTGCCCAGGATGGGCTCAAATTCCTGGGCTCAAGTAATCCTCCCGCCTCAGCTTCACAAAATGCTGGGATTACAAGCATGGGCCATCATGCCCGGCATAAGTCACATTATTGATATAAATTAGTATGTAACATTTCACTCTAATGACGCAGTTGGCCCTCTATATCCATGGGTTTTGCATCTAAGGATTCAGTCAATTGCGTATCAAAAACATTCTGAAAAATAAATAGTAACAATAATAAAGAGTAATACAAATAAAAACAATACATTATCACAACAATAGCATTTACATTATATTAGGTATAAGTAATTTAGAAATGATTTAGAGTATATTGGAAGGCTGGGCATGGTGGCTCATGCCTATAATCCCAGCACTCTGGGAGGCTGAGGTGAGAGGCTTGCCTGAGCCCACTGGTTTGAGACCAGCCTAGGCAACTTGGCGAGACCTCATCTCTACAATAAATAAATAAAAAATTAGCCTGGCATGGTGGCATGTGCCTGTAGTTCCAGCTACTTGGAAGGCGGAAGGGTCAACTGAGTCCAGCAAATAGAGGCTGCGGTGGCTGTGAGTGTGCCACTGCACTCTAGCCTGGGAGACAGAGTGAGACTCCAACTCAAAAAAAAAAAAGTATATTGGAGATTATATGCAAAAACTATACCATTTTTAATCAAGGACTTGAGCATCTGGAGATTTGAATATGAAGGGGAGAGTCCAAGAATCAATTCCCCTGCAGATATTAAGAGGAGGGACTACTTTGTTTTCTATAGCAATTCAAACCTTACTGTGTAGCTCTTCCAGGTGCGAAATGGGCCCTACTCTGGCCCAAACTTCAAAAGGAATTGGCTCCCTGACTCTGGGGTGCTTCAAGTCACCTGTTGAATTTGAATCTGCATTTAAAAGACATACCCCAGGTACCCCAGGTAGATACTCCTCACATCCTGTTTGGGAAACCCATACAGGAACTTTGAGAATTTGAGCACAAGGACAATGACTAGAATATCAGTCACTTCTGAAAATGATCTAAAAATGAATTGGAATTTTTAGTCTGGACTTTATTATTAATATTAACATTATGAGCCGGGCTCGGTGGCTCAGCCTGTAATCTCGCGCCTTCGGAGGCTGAGGTGAGTGGATTGCCTGAGCCCGCGGGTTCGAGACCCACATGGGCGAGACTCCAACTCAAAAAAAAAAAAAAAATTAACATTATGGATGCATTTCTGAGTCATCACAACCCAGTCTAAGTCTTTAGAGGAAACAGTAAGAAAGCCATTGCTTTCAACTGAGGGATGCTTACGAGGCCCTTCCTTCATGACTACGAATTCCTTTCGCTGTGCTCCAACTCCCTATCAGTCCCCCAGTCACTCAGTGTCTGCCCTCTTTGGTAAGGCATTTGATAAGAAGTTGTAATAATATGTGGCCTCATTAGAGTTTTTCTTTATTTTCTTAAAATTGCTTCTATCGCTGGCCTAGTATTTCTCTTCTTTTTTTTTTTTTTTTGTGAGCGGGAGTCTCACTCTGTCGCCCAGACTGGAGTGCAGGAGCCGCTCCCGGCCACCGCAGCCTCGACC
>CAUYQG010071030.1:0-21133 GCA_963574415.1 Tarsius wallacei | reverse complement strand
CTGAATCTAAAAAAAATATTTAAAGTCACATTTATTACAAAATTGAAGATATGGTTAGTTAGTTATAATATTGGTTATGTAGTCCAGGAGGTGGGAGAAACTTGGAAATAGAGAATTAAGATTTCTGTTCTCCTCATCTGTAAGGGTACCTGCATAATCAACGTTTGTATACCTAACCCTGAATTGTACCCCACATCTTTATAATTAAAAAAAAAGAAAAACAGGCAAGAACAACTTGATAGAGGACAAAATAAAAAAAAATTTCTGTTCAGTTTGTTCACATAGTCATTGGTGAAAAGGATGCAATTAAATGAAGATTTGCAGAACTGAAGTCTCTAAACAAACATTTCCAAGACATGAAAGAAAGATTTGAAAAGCAACAAGAAACAGCAGAAAGTTGTGCTGGAATCAAGATATTTAAAATTTAGTTCCAATTTTGTATGCCATCTGGCATCATGGTCCTCTGAAAAAACCCAAATTGTGGTTCTGCATTGAATATCTATTATGTTACTAATGGGTCATTTGATATTATACTGTATATACACACACACTATACACACACACACACTATACACACACACACACACACTACATAATATATATATACACACACACTATATATGATATATGTAACTTCTATGGAAATAAAATTTATTTCAGAATTGGTTTCAAGAATAAATAAGATAACATATTATCTTAGGATGGATTTTTTTTTAAGAGCAGAGCCTGAATTGGGAATTCTTTGCCCCTTAATTTATTGAGAGAAGCAGAAAAGGTTAAGCATGGATGTGGCTCAGACAGGATCTTGATTCAGCATGATTCCATGGCCAGCTCTGGAGCATGAATTGCATCACAGAATTTATTCTTCCTACTATGAGGCAAGGGACCTTTTGTGCATAAGAATTAAGTAGTCATTAGCTATGGTACATTAAGGTAGAGAATTACCCTACTGGACAATGCTGACTCTCATTGGCAAAGGTTGATTTTCTGAGGAAAGGGGCAACTGTGAGCCAGGCGTAGCATACATTTAGCAGCTAGGGATGGCTCTACCAGTTTGGGAAAGGGGTCCAGACTGGACATCAGCAATGTTGACTATTAATATGGATCTCTCCTGGCAATGAGCAGTATTCAAGAAATGATAGACTTTATAATTATATTCTAAATTTCGATTTATTTATTTATTGAATGGGGTCTTACCAGTTGCAAAGAGTTGAAATAATGTAGGTTAAAGCACTTGTTAACAGAAAATATCTGACTAAATACAAGGAATATATATATGGCAATATAATTAATAGCTAAGAGTCAGGATTTTTAAAAAATAGTATCTATCCCCATACACAAAAATTAACTCCAAATGGATCAGAGACCTAAATGTAAAACCATAGATTATATGGGAATATGATCAAAAAGCCATTTTCTGAATTCTGAGTATCTATATACAAAATTTTACCCTACTTTTTAAAATAACATGTGACCTCTTTGGTTCCACAAAAACATACAGACTTTTAGTTTTGATTTACCTGAAGTAAAGTATACATATATATTACTTTAAATATAAAATTTGGGTGCAAAATAATTATAAAAAATAATTTGTGGGCATATCAATTTTGAAAAGGAAAGAAAAACATTGGAACAAAACAGATAATTTGCAAAGTGCTGATTTACTAGCAAACTAGAAAACCCACTAATTCTAAAAGGAAATATTTTTTTCACTTTACATTCAATTTATTTTTCTAAAATCTTGCAACTCCTTGTTTACAACTTACCATAAAATCCTTTGTTTTTACTCGCTTTTTACTCATGGTAGACAATATAAAATGGAAAATTCTTGTTCCACAAATTGCAAAGTAGTCTTTGCAGCTCAGGGATTGTAAGAATGTTTTCTATAAAATTTCATGGTGCTCACAAAATATTTTTAAAATTTAAGTAATTCCATACTGAGTATATTAAGTTAAATTTTATTTAATTAGTACATTTTATTTTTTTCTTAATTGGACAATCCTATTTAAACCAAATTTTCTTTAGTTACTGTTCTTTCTACTTTACAATAGACATAATTGAATTTATCAATTTTAAAGGACCAATTTGTTCTAGTAAAAACTGAGGAGGATTCATAGGTCATGGGATTGTTCCAACATTTACATGACTTGAACAAATGCAAGACAATAGTAAGTGTGTAATAAGTGCTCTGTAAATAGACATGAATATTCTTGTTGGAGTGAGTGTGTGGCTCCATATAGGAGATTGAAAATATCCATAGAGAAGTGCATGTATGTTGCATGTGGTGAGAAGATACCTGTACCCAGGTTGCACAACTGACTCTCTAAATCTAAAATGAAGAGTTCTGCTTCCTTTATTTCCTAATTATTTGTAGTGTTTTACATTCTCCTTCTTTCCATCCCCAGCTGCACATGAATTCCAGTCCTTCTTCTCTGCCTGTGTCATGGCTCCAGCTTCCTCATTGTTCTCTCCCCTCTGTTATATTTCTCACAAGACTTTGCAGGTTCTGAAGAGAAGTCTGGAATTGTTTAAGGTGGTAACAAATTGTTCTTAACTGGAGAATTGGAGTTGATTTACAGGTAATAAATGCAACATTTTGATCACTTAATTAAGAGATATTTAGCGTTTTTGGGCCACAGGGGCAAATCAGGCAGTTAGTACTATTTGTCTTTGCTTTTACAAATACAACTTATTAGGTTCTAATACAAAGTGTGGTAAATATGAAATTAGAATAGACACTAAAAGCATTAATATCAGTGGGTTGTATCTTGTAAGATCTATATAAAGAAACAAAAATTTGGAAATCTTTTAAGAGGTAATATATCTTAGAAATAAATTATTCAGGAGAGTTCATGGTAAGTGAGGAATTTAGAATTTTATTTTTCATGAAATACTTATATCATCACTTATGTTTCCATGCAGCATCTTCTATTGTTGAGTGTGAATGTTAAGTTTTAGACAATAATGGAATAACCTCTGTGTATTCAAAATTTGAAATAACCTTCTTTTTCTGGATTGATATTGAAATCTTGTGGAATTTCTCACTCAATGCAGTTACATTCCAGTTTTTAATATTAGCTGCCTAATTGTAGCTAAATCCTTGGTTATTTTCTCTAGAGGAACTCTGAAGACAATTACAACTCTTTGAGAACGCTTTTCAGTGATTTTGGATGCAAACTTGAATTCTGTGTTCACAGTATCGATAGAGGTGAAACCATTGGCATCATCTGCCTCTGTAGTGTCTTCCACACTATCACCATCTGCACCAGGAACTCTAGATGCCCTGAGGTTAAAGTAAAAGCCTGAGGAACATTGACCTGTCCCACACCATGTGCTGGGTCCTAAACATGCTGGTAAATATCAGGGTTCTTATGCTGATGGGTAGCAAATTAACTGACAAAAACATCACAAAAACTATAAACTATATATTTTTGATACTCTTTAGCTAAGCTTATAACAAAAATGCGCACTCAGTATTTGAAACATTACTATATTTCTAAGAAATTTTATTTTTTTAAATTGCCCAATAAAATTATATGTGTTTACTGTGTAAAATACAATTATTTGACATATATATATATATATATATAGTCTAATGTTTAATCCTAGTTAATTAACCTGTACTTTACCTCACATCATCATTTGTGGTGAAGAACACTTTAACTATCTAAGCATTTTCAAACATACAATAAATTCACATCAACTGTAGTCACCAGGCTGTAATTATGTATCTTTTGACAGAAAGATACATAATAGAACACTTTAACTGTCTTAACATTTTTCAAACATACAATAAATTCACATTAGCTGTGGTCACCAGACTGTAATTATGTATCTTGTGACAGACACCTCAACTCTCCTCTCTCTGAAAAACTGTAACCGCTGGTGCCACCATTTCACTCTCTGGTTTAATGAGATCAACTTGTTTAGATTCCACAAATGAATGAGATCATAAAGTGCTTGTCTTTCTGTGCCTGGCCTATTTCAGTTAACATAATGTCCTCTAGATTAATTCATGTAACTGAAAATGGCAAAATTTTCTTTATACATATATATTTTTTATTTTAAAGATGTGGGTACAATTCAGGATTAAGTATACGAGCGGACATCGTACAGGTAAAGTTTGGGCCTCCCTCTGGTCCCCACTTTGCCTGATTTGAGATTGGGTTCCCCTTTTGATGTTATGTGCTTCCCCCGGCAGTATCCCGCTACTGCCAATCCCTTTCTTATAGTATTATGGTGAATGCTCAGGGTCTGCTTATGAGAACATGTGGTACTCTGTTCTTTGTTTCTGTGATAGATCACTGAGTATGATGGACTCTAAAGTCATCCAAGTTTATAGCTGAATAACATTATGTTATCATAAGATTAATTATAATTCAGTACTCTTTCTAACAACCACAAGGCCAGGCCTTGTACTACTTCACAGGTGAAAAGGTATGAAGGACCTAGAGGGAAATGAGCTGATTCTAGCCCTTTCTTATAACCATGACTTGGGGCCTCATCTCATATACACAGACTCAGTCCAAAGACTCAACTGGATGAGTATGTATTTCTCAGCTTCATTAACAGTGAGTCCTCAGACTCTGTGGTTGGTTTGTTGAAGAATTATCTTAGTTAAGTGTAAAAGAACCCTTAAAGTAACTAGCAAGCAATACTGAGTTGACCTCAAGAAAGCAGGAGTCAATCCCTATTTAAAAAACAGCCTGCCTTGTCATTGCAGCTATAGCAACAGCTGCTAAGAGAGAAATGCTTCCACCTCTTGTCAGAGAAACAAACAGAGGTACAGGCCATGCAGGGCCCCACTCTGCACTTACAAGATTTTCAAGCCATCACCCAGAAGCGCGGGTGGCATGGCTACCTGCCTCCCACCCATATGGAGCCAACAGCACCACCAGGAATAAACTAAACTTTACTTTCCCACTCTCTCAAGCTTACGGGTGGACCAAACTGGAAATTGATAAACTGCCACCTAGGAAATGCACAGTGTACATATCCCCAATTAAAAATATATATTGGAATTGACATATTATAAGATGTTTGCCTGCATACCAGTGCTGGGGATTTCTGACAGAGCAGAGTGGTGAAAGCTACATCCTAGATCCCCCAGGCAGATGACACTGCCTTGAAGAGTGGTGGCTACTAAATAATACCAGCTCCCAGGGGCTTATAAAAATAGAGGGAAGCAATCATAGAACTGACTAAGGTGAATCTAATAGGGCTAACCCACAGTCTGTTTAACTTTCCAGAATGGCTGGTCAGAAAATCGGATGATTCGTGGATAATGACAGTGGATTACAGAGAACTCAACAAAGGAATTCTTCCCTTGAATGCAGCTGTGCCTCACATCACTGATATAACAGACCAGCTAGGGACTGACTTGGGTACCCATAATGCTGTATTGGATTTAGCTAATGCATTTTTTAGGGTTGATATATAACCTGACAGCCAAGACCAATTTGCCTTTACCTACGATGGATGCCAGTGGACTTTTACCATGTTACTATGGGCTACCTACACAGCCTGACCATCTACCATAGAATGATTGCTAAGGGTTTGGGGAAACAAATGTTCCCCATCAGTGAAGATGTCTCATTATATTGATGACATCATACTAACCTCTGATTCTCTCTCAGACTTAGAAAAAACACCACCACTTACACTCACCTACAGGAAGGTGGATAGGTGATAAATCAAACCACAGTCCAAGGGCCTAGATTGTCAAGTTATTTGGGTGTTGTTTGGGTAAGACTAAAATGATGCCTTCTGCTGTGATAGATAAAATCCAGGCCTATACTAGGCCTACCACTATGAAGCAACTAGAAGTGGTCTTAGGACTATTGGGCTTCTGGAGAGAGTATTTGCCTCCCATTTGGTACAAGTGGTCCAACCCATGTACCGGTTTATTAAAAGGGGAGCACAGTGGGACTGGACTTCAGAGTGCCAGCTGCTTTCAGTTATGCAAAAGCAGCAGTAGAGGGCAGTGTAAGCACTGGGCAATCAAAATCCAGCACTACCCTGTGAATTGTATCTGAGTATCTCCCCAGAGGGCTATGCTTGGGGCTTTGGCAACCACAGAGAAAGGTTCATCTCCCAATGGGGCTCTTGTCACAAACATGGAAAGGAGCAGAAGCTGCTATGGCCCAATTGAACAACAGGTGGGTATGTTCACTGGGCACTACTGAGCCCATTACCGAACAGGCAGCTGCGATGGTCAGGACAGCCTTACCAATTGTGGGATAGATTAATGACCTCTCTGTGCCATCTTGCAGCTCCAGTGTCCAGACAGTCACAGTAACCAAGTGGAGGTTGGATGCCAAGGCAGTCAGGCAGCTCTTGCCTGGGAGAACCACCACATGCAGAGGTCCATTTCAGGAAGCTGTGCATGCATATACATGTCATAAAGAATGTTTCCTGCTTCCTGTCCTTCAAGAGGAGACTTTTCAGAACCTGCACTCACCGCCCCCATGCAATGTGCTCACAGACTTTGACATCAGGACTCACCAGGCCTGAGAGTTGGGGGAGGTAGAAGGCTCCAGGATGGTGAGCCTTCTACCACACCTGGGACACACGTGCAAAACAGCTCTTCCTGTGATGCCACTTTCTACAGCTCATCTCCTTGTTCCTGAATTTGAAGTAAGCTTTCCAGACATGCTTTATAATGGCAGAAGCCAGAAGGGAGAGACAAGAAGCTGGCCTCAAAGAAGAGAAAAGAAATGGGAAGTGCTAGTGTGAGATAACCTTTATAAACTCAGAATATGAGTGAGGACTCCTGGAAGACTCTCTTTGAGTGGAGGGGAGAAAACTGTGTAGGCCAACTTTCATTGGATCACTCTCATAGGCATCAATCAGAAAACCAAGCACTGAGAGATGTGATAGGTGATAAAACCTCTTAGGATTCTGGGATTCACATGGACCACCAACTGGCCTCCTGCCTGGTAACCACCAGAGCAGATCCTGGTGGTGGGAAAAGGTGAGGCCTGGAGCTGCTGGTGGCATGGTAGGGCAAGTAGGTGGGTGGAGGGTGCCACTGCTTACCAGCCTCATAGGACCATATCAGGAAGTGGCTTTAGTTTGAGCCAGCAAGTGACCTAGCCACAGTGTGTATCCTCCTGCTTGACCCCTGAGCCGTGGGCAAGAGTTTTGGAAAGAGGAACATTCATTCTCATGAACAGGAACCTGGTTCTCTCCATGCTCCCTGTGTCCTGAGTAGTTCTAAGGATGTTCTGGAACTGGAAGGCTGGATCAGGTTAACAACTGTTACTTTTACTGGACTCCTTCCCTTTAGTAAGAGTGACAGCTCACATGTATCAGCACTTACCAGGTCATGGTCCCTGCAATCATTTCTTCCATGCATTTCTGCATTTAGTCCTTTCCATGTCACTATTTGGATTCCGACTGAAAATCAGAGGTTCAAACATTATTTATGTTTTTCATGAACAGAGGCTATCTACTGTGGATATGTACCACAGTTTTGTCATTTCTTTATTCATTAGAGAGCAAAAATATTAGCACCAGAATAGAAAAATATGCAAGAAATAACATATATCAAGGTTGTGTGTGACTGAAACAGAAAAATAGCAAAATATTATTTACACAAAAAATATGTTAAAGGAAGTAGTATATAGTAAGCTGATTAATTATATTTTAAGTCATTTACTTTTGACATTTTTCCAAATATGGCTTATCAAGATTATAGTTTCTTGTTCTTTCCACATTATTTGAATTTTTATATTTTTCCCATGGTATTGATGTCAACATTTTAAATATAATTCTTATATCTGAAGCTTATGTGAAATGGGATTTCTCTGGCCCACATTCTGGTAGCTGACGTCCTCACGTGCAGCATAATTTATCGTTCAGTTCTCACATATGGAGATGTCACACTTGGAATGTCTACAGTCAGGTTATTTATTTGTTTATTTCCTGTGTCCTCTGACAAGGTAGACAGTCCTCATGGATCTGATGTCCTTGTGATCAGCTAAATGCAGCACATGCTCTTGGGTTGATTATTTTTCTATTTAGCATTTTCGGGATTCTTGTAATTGTCTGAGAATCTTTCTTTTGTACATTACATGTTTTCAGAATATACAATATTTTTTAAAACACACAAATATCAACAGTGTTCTGTAGCAGACAAAACATGTCATGAGAAATCCTGTTTCTTCATTTGACATACACCTGTTTTCCCCAATATACCATAAGGTAATAATAATTTATAGAATAAGATTATTTTTAACACTGGAAAACTAATTTTATGTTTTGTACAAATTTCTGAAATGATAATACTCCACTGCATAGAATAACCATATATGGGCAGAATCATGGTTTTTCTATGACATTCAGCTAATGTTGGTAGCATTGTTTACTTGAATTCAGGTTTTTTGCTTCGGTCATCTTGTTTCTTCATTAGCACTTTCCTGAATCTGTACAAATAATTTTATCTTAGGATTTACATTTAATCCATAAGTTAATTTTTATAATCTGAATTAAATTTGCATGTGGCTAGATATTACTTGCTGATTATACTTTAGTCAATGGTTCCCACTGTCATTTACAGTGTCCAGGACACAGAGCCCGCTGGAGTTCTACTGTCATAAACTCAGTGTCATATTTTAGGCCTAAAACATTTTCATTTAAAATACTTGTGTCCAGCAGTTGAAAGTAATGTGAATTCTGTGTTTACTGGTCAAATGTGCTGCCCTTTTATTTACATGTCTAGTTAAACAAACTTTCTAATAAAGTTATGTAACATGATTTATGTCCATTTATTTATTTATTGTATACAAAACAGGTTATTTCTATCATGATTACTAAAATTACCAAAATAAGTATATTATTATTCACTGAATATAAGTGAAATGTGTCAATTATTTTTCCAGGGAATTGGTTGGTTGTTCATTTTAAACACTTAGCTATTAAGTCTATAAATGTGTAATAGCTTAGAATAGTGCCCAATACATTGTATATGGTAAGTACTAACCACTCTGATTATCATATTATTTTTGCTCATACCATTCTTAAAATAGAATATTATTTTGTATCTGCTCTTATTGCAAATGTATTTTCTTTCTTATGAAAACATTGATAAGACTGGAAGATAAACTGAGTTTGCCCCCTACATAAATTTCAAAGTCAAATGTCAGTTTCACTAATTTTCTTTATATTCAGTTACACATTTGTCTGACATAATAAATGTGAGTGTTCAGTATCACAATTATATTTATACACTCCATTTTTCAAAAGAGAAAATTTTGAGTCATTCATTAATTGGGCTAAAGCTTCGTTCTATATTGTCACTCCATATTTTAACTTGTCAATTACCTAGAAAATTTATTTCCATGGAATCTATAAAACAGGAGTAAATGTCTTAATAGGCAAAAATTATGAAAGAAAACTTTAAAAATAGATTAATGGATAGACATATATGTAAAAAACAGTACAGTCATATAACAAATAAAGAGTATAATTAAAAATATTTCCACATAGACAAGCCCAGTGTCAAATTGCTTAAATGATAAATTTTTCCAACATTGAGTAAAGTTGTATCAATTCTTTGCAAAAAATTCTAGCAATAGAAGGAAAAGTAACATTTTCTAATTAATTAGCTAATTTAACCATATAAAATAATCATGAGTAAAAATGACCATGGACCAATAGCTCATGTGAATATAGACACATAATTTCTCAGAAGTATTAGCAAACTGAATCCAGCAGCATTTAAATTATTACACACTATAACCAAGTAAGATTTTTTTGCAAACGCAATGTTGGCTTAATATCAAAACATAAATCAATGTATTACACAATATTACTTGAATAGAGATCAAAAGTGATCATTTATTTTATTTATTTATTTTTTTGAGTTGGAGTCTCACTCCGTCGCCCAGACTGGAGTGCAGTGGCCGCTGCTGGCCACCGCAGCCTCGACCTGCTGGGCTCCGGCGATCCTTCCACCTCAGCCTCCCAAGTAGCTGGAACTATAGGTGTGTGCTACCACGCTTGGCTAATTTTTTGATTTACTGTAGAGATGAGGTCTCGCCAAGTTGGCCAGGCGAGTCTCGAACCTGCGGGCTCAGGCAATCCACTCACCTCAGCCTCCCAAGGCGTGGGATTACAGGCTGAGCCACCGAGTCCGGCTAAAAGTGATCATTTAAATAGGCACTGTTAGGTTACACTCTCACACCCACACTCCCAGTGGGGCCTCCAGAATGTTAAGTCAGACCTGCTGGGGAGTGTGAATGTGTGGTGTGCAATCGGGTGCCATGTGAAAGATGCAAGGAATTGCAGATGTTAGATTGGCAAATACAGTTTATTTAGAAAGTAAATTAGAAAGAGAGAGAAGAGGTTCACCTCCCCAGAGTAGGGGAAGGGGTCAAAGCTTAGGAATCATGGTGGCGGCCTTAACTCAAAGAGCACATGGTGACTGGCTGCTCATGGTTGAATCCTTTTAATCCTTCCCTTTGATGGGGAAAGGTCATTAAGGTGATTGGGTGGTGCTCTGCTCCATGGAGGGGCAGGTAAGTACAGGTATTGACTTCAGGTTATGGACAGCAGGCAGATGGGTGGGTTAGTCACATGACTGCCGCCATGGTCATGGGCTCTGTCTGTCATGAAGGTCATGGAAAGGCTGATTGGGTTAACTTGGGTCATGTGGGTGAAGGCAAATACTTAAAATAGAAAAGTTAATTAGTACAAAACAAGCTGGGAATGGAGGTTGAAAAACAATTATCAATAGCTACCTCTGAGAAACTGATTTAACTGAAACAGAATCAGTTAAGTGAACTGCTAGAAAAATATGAAATTTAGGCAATGTTAGGCTGATTGCGTATATTAAGTCCATGTTATGTCCTTTCAGGCACATACAAAAGCTAGACAAATCCAGCACTCATTCATGATAAAACACCCAGCAAACTATAGGAAGAGAACTTTCTGAGACCTGTTAAAAAGCATTTATGAAAAATATAGATAACATATTACTTAATGGTGAAAGACTGGGTCCTTTACCTATAAGTTTGAGAACAAAACAAGAATTTACTCTTTTGCCACTGTATTCAACATTGTACTAGAGGTGTTTGTGGGGGAAATTATACAAGAAAACTAAACAAAATTATTCAGATAGGAAAACAAATAACAGCTTTTTATTGCACCTGTCATAAGGCTGTATAAAAAATGTGTAAGAAATTTACTGAAAACCTATATGAACTAAGAAACTTGTTAATCATGTCACAAAATGCAAGGTCAACATACAAAATTAAACTGTACTTTTATATAAAAAAGCAATCAATCTAAAAATTAAATGAAGACAACTCCATTAATAACAGCATCAAAAAGAAACTTTTAGAAATAAATGTAACAAAATAAATGCAGTCTTCACACTAAAAAAAATTAAATGCTGAAAGAAATCAAATACCTAAATAAATTGAGAGACATTCAATATTCAAGGATAGCAATACTTAATATTAACATTGAAAGGGTACACTGAGGCAAGGTAGGCTGGTGCCACGGGAATAATGCAAGATTGCAACAGAAAGGAAAGTAGAAGGAACTAAAGTTTGTTATTCACCTTTCACAGATGGAAAGGGGGCCAGCACTCAGGCGAGTATGGCATGGAAGACTGAAAACTAGATGTATTTAAGGGCCTTTAAAACAATGGTGGGGCTGAGACCTGGAGGTCTGGGCCAAAAGGAATGTCCAAAGTTGTATTCTTTGGTTTCTATAGTAGTCACATGAATCTAGTATTTTGACCTCACTAGGCATCAACATCTCATGCTCTCAAGTGGTGGGCTGGAGGTTGTCATGGTCATATGATAACAATATACCAATAAACATGCCCCCTGGTGGTGTGCTGGAAGTTGTCATGGGTGGCCAATAACAATGTATCAATACAACTGCTTAAAAATGCTCCGTGTAATCACCAGTTTCTAAAACTAAAGTATTTTTCTTGTTAATGACTATAGGGTAAAAGGATGTGTGGGCCGTGCAAACTGGGCAACAAGGGAATGTCAAGGGATGAGGCCTAAGCAAAATGGTTGTGCTGATTCAAAATGGCTACATTATATTCTAAGTTTTTAAGGTTCCCTCCTTTCAAACATCAAACTACCTCCCCAAAAGGATGTACCAATTCAATTCAAATTTCCTGGTAAGTTTTTTAAACAAAAATTTTAATGCTCCCCCTAAGATCCCTGTTGTTTTGGATGGGCACAGTGGCTCATGCCTGTAATCTCAGCACTTTGGGAGACCCAAGTGGGAGAGCTCCTTCAGTCCAGGCCTTCGAGACCAGTTTGGGCAACATAAGGAGACCCTGTATCTCTATCAAAAAAAATTTTAAAAAAATATCTGGGGTTATGGTGCATCTCTGTAGTTCCAGCTACTCAGGAATCTGAGATGGGAGAATTCCTTCAGCCCAGGAGTTTGAGACTGCAGTGAGCTATGATCATGTCACTGTACTCCACCCTGGGTGACAGAGCAAGCCCCAGTTTCTAAAAAATTTTTTTCAAAAATTAACTGGATTTGTAGTTTTGGTTGCATTGTTATATAAATATACCAAAAAACTAGAAATTGTATACTTAAATTATACGCTTATCACGCATATAAAATATACCCCACCAAAGTCTTTTATTTTTTTTATTTTTATTTTTTATTCCAAAGCCTTTTAAAAAATAAACATCACAAAAATACTAAGACTGTTTCTGACTTTCAGAAACCCAAGTCAAATTGTAAAAACAAAAACGATTTCTTGTCCATTTTAAGGCACAATAAAGGAAGGGAAGGAGGCAAAGTAACATGGAAGAGTGTATATTGGTCACATACAGAAGAAAAGGCGATTACAAAGGGTATTAGTGGACAGAAGTCATGTGATTAGTTTAACCAAGCTAGAAAAGTAAAGAAAACAATTGTAATGTATTGAAGACCACTCTGACTCACAGGTTGTTAGGAATGCTTGATGGTACACTGGCGGGGTTGAGCATATCTCTTACTGAACATGACTCAAGAGAACAATGTCACTCATAGGTGGTTCAGATTACTCCTGCGGACTCCACACTGAGCTCCTCATGCCTCAGACCACCCTCACATCCACCCGCCCTGCATTTGGGGACTCAACAGTTAATCCCCAAAAGACTTCTCAAACCTATTCCCATTCAGTGACGCTGCCACACACTGCTGTGACCTGCTGAGGACACCCTCATCTCCATCCCCCTACCCAGCAGGAGACTCCACAAGGACCTCCCTGCCCAGGTGCTCTCCTGAGACCCCACCCTGTGACTCTGACACACAGGGGCAACCCTCCAAGGCCTCCCTCAGACTTCCAGCCCACTCTCCAGAGGAAACCAGGTCCCCTCCCCACCCCCCCCAGAGATGGCTTCTTTCCTCCACCACACCTAAAAACGTGCTTTCTCAGAGACCAGCACACAAGGTGCCTCGGTCCCTTCCCTGATGACTTTTAAAAAAAGAAAAAGGCTGGGTATGGTGGCTCAAGCCAGTAATCCCAGAGCTTTGGGAGGCCAAAGCGAGAGGATTGCCTGAACCCACGGGTTCAAGACCAGCCTGGGTGACATGGTGAGACCTTGTCTCTACAATAAATAAAAAATTAACTGGGCATGGTAGCACATGCCTATAGTTCCAGCTACTTGGAAGGCTGAGGTGGAAGGGTCACTAGAACCCAGCAGGTCGACACTGGGGTGGCCATGAGTGTGCTACTGCACTCCAGCCTGGGCGACGGAGTGAGACTCCAACTCAAAAAAAAGAAAAAGAAAAAGAGGTATATATATTTGGAGAGAGATACTTGGAGTAATATTTCTCCTTTAAATTATACCCAGAATTTTTGCATCCATCAGTAAATCTTGCCTAGAGTAATTGTTACTATGCTAGTCTAGTGCTAATGTTCTTTATTATGCACCTATGTTTATTATTTATAATTTTGTCAGAAAAAAATTTTATTTCTTCCTTTTATTTCTTCTTTTCATTGCTCCTTCCTTACTTTCTTTGTTTCTTCTCCTCTTCCTTCCTTATTTGGTTCCCTGACCTGTGGATTGGGGGCTATTAGCAATAGAAAGGCCAAATGGAAGCCACTAGAACTGCCCTGATGTAGGAACATAGTCAAAACAAAAAAAACACACCGTTGGAGAGATATGAGAAGTTAGCATCACTATCAAACACTTGAGGGATTCAAGGGTTTTGTCTCCCACCACATCTTTATTCAACTTGCCTATGTGGATGATGCAGATAATGGATATACTTGGAAAATGGCTTAACCAGGTGGTGACCCCAATTGCAGCTTCTTTACTGGACATGGTGTCATTGCTTGGGTAAATTAACACATACTCCGGTACCTGGCATCCAGCTATTGATCTGGCGAATGCTTCTTGCTCCACACCTGTCCACAAGGCCCACAAGGCTGCTTGCTTTCAGTTGCCAAGGACAGCCACCCACCTCTCTGTCTTAGCTCAGAATACATTGGTTCTCTAGGACTATGTCATAATTTAGCTCACAAGGATCTTGATTGACATTTCTTTCCATAATACATCATGGTGGTCTATGCCATTGATGGTATTTTGCTGACTGAACCTAGTGAGCAAAAATTAGCAACTACTCTAGACTCATCAGTAAGTCACAAGCCGTTAGGAAGGAAAAGAGCTCCAACACATATTTATGTTTCTCCTACCTCAGTGATTTTTGTAGGGGTCCATGGATGTGGAGTGTGTTGAGATATCTCTTCTAAGGTGAAGAACAAGTTGTTGCATCTGTCTTTTTATGTAAGTGGAGAAGAGGTACAATGCCTAGGAGAAATCTTTGGCTTTGAGATTCAACATATTTCTAATTTGAATGTATTTCTCTGGCCCATTTTTCAAGTGACCCAAAAGGCTAATTTCAAATTAGTCTCAGAACCGGAAAAGGCTCTATAATAAAGCTAGATTGCCATGCTAGCTGCCTGCCACATGGGCTAAATAATCTAGTAGATGAAATGATGCTTAAAGTGCCTGTGGCAGACAGGATGTTATGTGGAGCCATTGGAAGGCCACTATCGGTGAATCACAAAGTAGGACCTTGGGGTTTTGAAACAAAGCCCTACCATCCTCTGGATAAATAACTTCTCCTCTTTTAAGAAACAGATCTTGGCCTCTACCTGGGCCTTCATAGAGACTGAATGCTTAACTTTGTGCCACCAAGTTACCATATGACCTGAGCTGTCCATCATGAAGTAGATGTTATCTAATACCCAGAGCCATAAAGTGAGGTTTGCACAATAGTGCCTCATGAAAGTAAAGTGATTATACTTGGTAAGGTCTGAGCACTTCCTGAGGGCTCATAAAGAAGTTACATAAATAAGTGACCCAAATGCTCATGATCCCCCCTCCTTCTATGCTGCCTTCTGTCTTCCAGCCTGTACCTATGGACACCCTATGATTACTTGACATAGGTAGAGAAGACGCAGGTCTTGTTTAGATATGATTCTGTATAATATGTAGGCACCTTCTGGAAGTGGATGGTGCAGAACTACAGCACCATGAAAGACAGCAGTGAATTCTAATCTTCCAGGTGGGCAGAACTTTAAACAGTATACCTGATCACTTTGCATGAATGGAGAAATAGTGAAAGAACAATTCTATACCAATTTATTGTTCCCATGTGTGGTCACCATACAGTAGTATCAGCAGAGGAAGATTTTAATAATCAAGTGGATACATAATATGACATGTTCTGTGTATACCAATCTGCCTTGGTCCCAGCTCTCTCCAATGGACCCATGACAAAGTGGCCATGGTAACAGGAATGGGGCTATGCATAGGCTCAGCAACATGGACTTCTAGTTACCAAAGCTGACTTAGCTGTAACCATGATTGTGTGCTCTCTGCCAGCAGCAGAAATGAACAATAAGGTCCCAGTATGGCATCAGCCTTGGGATGATTAACCAGCAACCTAGTGTCAGGTTGACTTCATTCCATGACTTCCATCATGGAAGGGGGAGTGTATTTTATGTTATTTTAGCAAAAATAGAAACTTAAATTGGATTTGTATAAACCTTTCTTTCATGTAATGCTTCAGTCAGCACTGCTATCTGTGAACCAATTGAATTTCTTATACACTGATGCTGTTCCTACCAGGATTGCTTCTGATCAAGAAACTCACTTAAGAGCTAAGGAAGTGTGACAGTGGGCCCATGCTCATGGAATTATTTGTCTTACCTTATTCCCTACCATCATGAAGCAGCAGACTTGGCACATAAATGGAGTGGTCTCTCAAAAGCTTAATTACAGGGCCAGGTAGGTGGCAATACTTGCAGGTCTGGGCAACGTTCTCCAGGAGGCAGTATATGCTCTAAATCTGCATCCAGTATATGGTGTTGTTTCTCTTATAGCCGGGATTCAGGAGATAGAAATGGGAGTGGCATCACTCACTGTTACCTCTAGTGACCTCCTAGAAAAACGGTTGCTTCCTCTCACAACTTTATAATCTGCTGGCCTAGAGCCTTGACTTGAGATAGAAAAATGAGGGCACCAGTTCACACAACAAAGCTTTCCTGAACTAGACATAAAGACTGATCTGGCCACTTTGGGCTTCTCATGCCTCTGAGTCAGTAAGCCAGAAAGGGAGTTACGGTGTTGGCTAAGGTACTTGCGGCAGATCACCAAGGAGAAATGGGACTGATACAATGTGGGGAAGAAAGAAAATGCCTGGAATACAGGAGACCTCTTAGAGCATCTCTTAATATCACTATGTCCTGTGACTATGGTTAATGGAAAGCTACAGCAACTCAATTAAGATAGAACTACCAATGGTCCCGAAATGTTAAGACTGAAGAATCAACTTGCCAGGTAAACAATCAAGACCAGTGAAGGTTCTTGATGAAGGCAAAGGAAATACAGAATGGGTACTAGAAGATATAAATGCCAGCCTCAATCATGTGATCAGTCACGGAAAGGACCAGTCGTAAAGATTATTTACTTCTTCTTTTGTTACATGTGTATGAGTGTGTGTCTATGTGATCTTTGTTTTGTCTACTATTGTATTTCTTATCATATATAATATATTGACTTTGCATCAGTATAGTATAATGTTAATTTTATGCAATAGCATTTAAGTTAATGAATATCAAAAGAAGAGTAAACAATACTAACACTTTACTCCCTCCTCTGGGGAAAGAATTGGTAAGTTTTCAGTTTTGGCAGGGTGTTATATAATGTTAGGCAGAATCATGCCCTTGTTATTGACTTCATTTAGATATTAAGTATGGTTTAAGGAAATACATGCTAATGCTAAGTTGGCAAGAGATAGGTTTGTGATTGCTAATTTTCTGTGTCCTGGGGTTGCATCAAGGACCTAGATAGCTGTAAAACATTATTTCTGGGTGTGTTCCTGAAGGTGTTTTCCAAAGGTGTAAGCATTTGTACCAGTAGACTGAGTAGAGAAAACCCACTCTCACCATTGTGGGCAGTATAATTTTAACTGTTGGGGGTCCAAACAGAATACAAGTTGGGGAAGTGTCAAGTTTCTTCTCTTTTTGAGTAGAGACATCCATCTTCTCCTGCCCTTGGACATGGGAATTGGTGGCTTTGGGGCTTTTGGGTTTTTTTTTTCACCCTTCTCCATCCAGAAGATGCATTTACCCAGAAAAATGTGCTAAGGATGGGCCTTCAGTTTTTAGTACTTCTTACAACAGCACCTCCCCCACTTCCAGTTCTCAGGCCTTGGGTTTTAAACTTGGAGTACACCATCTGCTTCCTGGTTACCAGGCATTTTAACTGAGACTAAAATATTACCAGCTTTCCTGGTGGCCAGTTTGCAGGCAACATAGTTTGGGAATTCTTAGCCTCCATAACTGGATAAAACTGCTATTACAATAAATTTCCTGTTACATATGGGGGGGGGGCAAAAAAAAACCCAATTAGCTTTTGGAGGGAAGACCCCCTTTGTAGTACAGGCCTCCCTCACTAGGTAAGTATTCTAGAAACCTATTGGCATCAGTAATCCATCAGAATAGATTAATGGACTTATGAAAGGGAACCCATGCAGATAGTGATCTCTTTCTCTCTGCCATCTGAGGCTACAAACTGAAGCTAACCAGTTGATAGTACTTTGGTTTGGCAGCCTAAATTGACTAAGACAGAAGTGACATCCTTATTTTGGATTCTCGGTCAAAGTGAGTCACTGCTGACTAAGTGCGGTGAGACAGAAGATAGCTAGAGAAAGGCCATGCAGACAGACAGGATGGGTCATCTGGTAACAAGGTAGCAAACTCCTGGCGGGCCTCTCAGGATGGTACACTCAAGCTGGAAAACAAGCTCCCTATGAACCTCTCAAGCTAGAGCTTAAGTACTCACTGCAAGGTCCAAAGCAAAAACCTTTTTCGATGATACAGACACTGACTTGCCTTTTACCCTCAATGCCTCTCAGCATTTGGAAGGAGGCACCCACAGGTAACACGGGATGGCCAGGGCAGGCATCTCCAGACCAGATCTCTCCTGTAATCACATTGGGGCATCCCCATACCTCTCTTCTTCAATCTGTGTGTGTGGGGAGTGAGAAATAAGGGGTTTTTTTTCTAGACAGGAGCAGGTTGTCAGGTGTGGAAGCCTGGTGGGTCTGTCAGTTTCATACCCTGGGTCATGGCTGGCAGGATGGAAAGGTGAGGCACTAAGTCTGTCTACTCAGATGTGAATTCCATGACTTTAAGCTGTCATCTGTTTCCTCCTTGGCAAGAGGTCTATGCAGCTGCTGCTCTGTGCCTGATATGGGAAGCAGAATTTCTTTCTCTTTTTTTTATTATAAAGATGTGGGGTACAATTCAGAGTTAGGTATACAAACATTGATTATGCAGGTACCCTTGTTGATGAGGTATACCCCTTCCTCCCCTAGAAGTTTTCCTCAACTGCCAATCCCACCCCCCTTCCCCTGACAGTTTCCCATTTCTGCCAAATGCTTTCTTATAGTGTTATAATTGTTCAAGGTCCGCTTATGAGTGAGAACATATGATATTCTGTTCTTTGTTTCTGTGATAGATCACTGAGTATGAGCGACTCTAAATCCATTCAAGTTGCTGCAAAGTCCTTCTTTATGGCTGTATAATATTCCATTGTGCATATGTACCACATTTTCTTTATCCAGTCCAGCTTTGATGGGCAACATGGTTGGTTCCATGTTTTTGCTATTGTGAATAGAGCTGCAACAAACATATGTGTGCAGGTATCTTTTTTGTAGAATGATTTGAATTCCTCTGGGCATATTCCCAATAGGGGAATTGCTGGGTCATATGGAAGGTCAATTTCTAGTTTTTTCAGAAATTGCCACACTGTCTTCCAAAGAGGTTGCACTAGTTTGCATTCCCACCAGCAGTGTAGAAGCATTCTTTTTCTTCACATCCTCGCCAGCATCTGTTGCTTGTTTTATTAATGATGGCCATTCTTACTGGGATTAGATGGTATCTCAATGTGGTTTTGATTTGCATTTCTCTGATGATGAGTGAAATTGAGCACTTTTTCATGTGTCTGTTGGCTGCCTGTATATCTTCTTCTGAGAAGTGTCTATTCATGTCTTTTGCCCACTTTTTAAAGGGGCTGTTTATTTTTTTCCTTTCAGTGCGTTTGAGTTCCTTGTAGATTCTAGATGTTAGGCCTTTGTCAGATATACAAATATTTTTTCCCATTCTGTGGTCTGTCTCCCTGCTTTCTTGGTGGTTTCTTTTGCTTTGCAGAAGCTCGTTAGTTTGATGAGGTCCCACTTGTCTATCTTATTTCTTAAGGTATTGGCCTTTAGGGCTCTGAATAGGAATTGGTTGCCAGTTCCAATTTCCATAAGGGTGTCTCCTGCATTTTCTAAGATTCTTATAGTTTAGGTTTTACGTTTAGGTCTTTGATCCATTTAGACTTAATTTTTGTGTATGGTAATAGATAGGGGTTGTGTTTCAATCTTCTGCATGTGGTCAGCCAGTTTTCCCAGCACCATTTACTGAATAGGTTCTCCTCTCTCCAGTGGTTGTTGTTGGAGGCTTTGTCAAAGATGAGTTGGTTGAGGAATTGAGGCTTTGCTTCCAGAAGCTCTATCTTGTTCCATTGGTCTATGTGCCTGTTCTTATACCAGTACCAGGCTGTTTTGATTACTGTAGCCTTATAGTAAAGTTAGAAGCCTGGAAGTGTGATACCTCCTGCTTTGTTTATTTTGCTAAGGAATGTTTTGGCTATTTGTGATTGTTTATGTTTTCATATGAATTTCTGTATTGTCATTTCTAGGTCTGAGAAGAATGATGTTGGTAACTTAATGGGTATTGCATTGAATCTGTAGATTGCCTTTAGTAGGATGGACAATTTAACAATGTTGATTCTTCCTGTCCATGAGCATGGAATATTTTTCCATTTGTTTGTATCTTCTTGGATTTCTTTGAGCAGCATTTTGTAGTTCTCATTGTAAACATCTTTCACTTCTTTAGGAAGATGCTGAGGTATTTCATTTTTTGTGTGGCTATTGTGAATGAGATTGTGCTTTTTATTTGGGTCTCTGCCTGCTTGTTGGTGGTGTATAGGAATGCAACTGTCTTTTTCAGGTTTATTTTGTACCCTGAGACTTTGCCAAAGTCCTTTATCAGTGAAAGCAGGTTTTTGACAGATTCTCTTGTATTTTTCAAGGTATGGGATCATATCATCAGCAAAGAGGGATAACTTGACTTCCTCTTTTCCTATTTGGATACCCCTGATGTCCTTCTCTTGTCTAATTGCCCGAGCTAGGACTTCCAACACAATATTTAACAAGAAGGGTGAGAGTGGGCATCCTTGTCTTGTTCCAGTTTTCAGGGGAAATATTTCCAGTTTCTGTCCATTTAGCAATATATTAGCTGTGGGTTTATCATAGATGGCACTTACTATTTTGAGGTGTGTTCCTTCTATACCTAGGTGTTTGAGGGTTTTTATCAAGAAGAGATGTTGGATTTTATCAAGAGCTTTTTCTGCATCTAATGAGATAATCATGTGGTTCTTGTTTTTACATCTGTTGATGTATTTAATGATATTTATGGTCTTGCGAATGTTGAACCAGCCCTGCATCCTGAGGATGAAGCCTACCTGGTCATGGTGGAGGGAAGCAGAATTTCTAATGAGTGTGTCCCCTGTGGGGACAGCCAAGCAGGCCATTGATACCACTT
>CAUYQG010071025.1:0-18408 GCA_963574415.1 Tarsius wallacei | reverse complement strand
TATTTTATTTTATTTTTTGAGCTGGAGTCTCACTCTGTCACCCAGACTGGAGTGCAGTGGCTGCTCCTGGCCACCGCAGCCTCGACCTGCTGGGTTCCGATGATCCTTCCGCCATAGCCTTCCGAGTAGCCGGAATTACAGGTGCGCGCTACCATGCCCGGCTGATTTTTTTTATTTATTGTAGAGATGTGGTCTCGCCAAGTTGCCCAGGTGGGTCTCGAACCCGCGGGCTCAGGCAATCCACTCACCTCGGCCGCCCAAAGTGTGGGATTACAGGCTGAGCCACCGAACCTGGCTTCATAACTCTTATTATCTATATTTGTGTTTCTCAAATAATCTGTGATGAAGGACCAGTTATCTAATTTTTGTCAATTTCCAATCTGTGTTGTATTTTACTTATATAAAACATAATAAAAGTGAATTCATAAAAAAATTTAAAAATCAAAATACAAGCCTCAAGTTTTTGTTATTAGAGTCAACATATGTAAAATTACTCTGTCAAATTGCTATAAAACTTCTGAACATTTACTTCTAGCTTTCATATTTACTTTCTCATGGACCAGCACCAGTTCACATACTTTGAGTAGCACAGATCTCTTACTGGCTGTTGCCCCAGACCCAGAAATGTAACACATTGGCAAAGAGATAATCATATTCCCCACTCACAAGACACGCCTTACAAATTTCCCAGTAAATGCTACTATTCTTCTCTAGGCCTGAAACTTTAGGATCACTTTCACCTATCCTTTCTATCAGCTTCATACTAGTACTGATTGTTTAAATAATGCTGAAATATCTCTAAGGTCTTTTTTCTGTTTCCTTAGCCACCAATATTGTTCCCCAATCCCAAAGACCTGGAGTTCTGCAGTGCACTCCTACAAATCTTCCTCTGGTTTCTTCTCAAATTATATATATATATTTGTCTTTAAATTCAATTTTTAAAATATCACATTCCTCTGCTTAAGTATCTTGGGTCCTTAGGACTTACTGTGTTGAACACCTCTGCCTATCCTCAAGGCCCCCTACCAAGTTATCACCTTCTTTGTTTTATCAACTTTGCTTTACTCTTTTTTTTTTTTAGTAGAAGTCTCACCCCATCACCCAGACTTGAGAGCAGCGGCACACTCATGGCCACTGCATCCTCAACCTACTGGGCTCAGGCAGTCCTTCTGCTTCAGCCTTCCAAGTAGCTGGAACTATAGGCGCATACCACTACTTCTGGCTAATTTTTTGATTTATTGTAGAGATGAGGTCTCACCATGTTGCCCAGGCTGATCTCGGACCTATGGGATCAGGGCTCAGGGCTCAGGCGGTCCTCTCGCCTCAGCCTCCCAAAGGCTGGGATTACAGGCATGATAAAGACTTTTTTCTCTAGTCAAGTAAATGTCTTACCATTCAACCAACACAATTTAGTTGTTTACAGTTCTGTAGTCTTATACAATTCAGAAAGGTGGGAAGAATATGTGCTTAGCCAACTGACAGACCTGGATTTGAATCTGAACTTTCTCTGTTGACTTGCTGTATGTTATTGGGCATATTGCCCAACCTCTCTGAGCCTTACTGCCCTATCTGTAAAGTTAGGATACAACTATTAACATCATATGGTTGTTTCCCTTGTTCCCTCATTCAATTTTCTCCACCAGTATGTGATTTTTCTCTCCTTTAAAAACTACCTCAAACCTAATGTCATCTAAGAAATATTTAACATTAATCCATCAATTCTGGATTACAATATAAGATCAAAGGCAATGACTATTTCTTTTATTTATCTTGTGTAATCTTTTTTTTTTTTTTTGAGTTGGAGTCTCACTGTCACCCAGACTGGAGTGCAGTGGCCACTCCCGGCCACCGCAGCCTCAACCTGCTGGGCTCCGGCAATCCTTCCGCCACAGCCTTCCAAGTAGCTGGAACTACAGGCACGCGCTACCACGCCTGGCTGATTTTTTGATTTTTATTGTAGAGATGAGGTCTTGCCAAGTTGTCTGGGCGGGTCTTGAACCCGTGGGCTCAGGCAATTCACTCACCTCGGCCTCCCAAGGCGCGGGATTACAGGCTGAGCCACCCGAGCCCGGCCTATCTTGTGTAATCTTAATTCTTGTGTTGCTCAATGCTTAGAATATAGTGTCTGTTCATAAATGCTGTTCTCTGATAGACCAAGCCTGTTTTCTGGGGAGAGGAGCTATCAAGCTGTACCTGGATGATGTGTATATGTTCTTTGTTCTTTTTGAAAAAGTACCTTAATATTTTATATTGGGCAAGTATATACTTTAGCATGATGATGGTTGCTTTTTTTTCAATTCTTTTCTAGAAGATGCAGGTCTATATAAGAATTTTCAATATCAGTGATACTTCATTATTTTCCTTTATTTATTTATTTATTTATTTTTTGAGTTGGAGTCTCACTCTGTAGCCCAGGCTGGAGTTCAGTGGCACACTCACGGCCACACCAGCATCAACCTGCTGGGCTCCGGCGGTCCTTCTGCCTCAGCCTTCCAAGTAGCTGGAACTGCAGGCTCATACTACCATGCCCGGCTAAGTTTTTATTTATTGTAGAGAGGAGGTCTTGCCAAGTTGCCCGGGCTGGTCTCGAACCTGCGGGCTCAGGCAATCCACTCTTCTCAGCCTCCCAAAGTGCTGGGATTACAGGCTGAGCCACCAAGCCCGGCCCATTATTCTCCTTACTGTCTAACACTAGCAATTTATTAAGAAGAAGAAAGAGAAGACCAACCTCTGACCTCTGGGATTTCAGACTCCTTGACCTAGAGATTCAAACCCAAGGGAGAGAAAAGAAAGAGGGTTGACTTCTGGTCTTCCGAAACTATCCAAATAGTGTAGTGACTATCAGAATGCAGGTTTTGGAGTCAGAGAAAGCTGAGCCCAGATCCCATCTCTGTCATTCATTAGGGTGTGACTGTGTGCGCGTTACTAAAACTTCCTGCGAATGTATTTCCTCATCTGTGCAATGAGGAGTATAATAGTATCTTCTATTGCACAATATAATGCATATAATAAACACTCAGTTAATGTTAGCTGACTGGGTTTGTCATTTTTACAAACAAACCTGAATCCCCACCTCCTAGTATATTCAATAAGCATGTGTTGAATGACTGTTATTAGTCCATTCTTTAATATTTTATTTACCTTTCCATTTCCTAAGGCAGATATGTTCCTTGTTTTCCAAACCTCCAGTATGGATGAACAGTACAAGCAATTGTCCTTGAAATACTATGAATACGAGGGGAACCCAAAGAACCTGGAATTTATTTATTTAAAAAATGTGTATTTAGTCTTACATGTTTAAACTTTGTCACTTTCAAAGTACTCTTTGTTTGATGCAATGCATCTATCAAGATACTTTTCCCACTGCTCAAAACAGTTTTTGAACTTGTCAATTTTTATGCTGGCAAAATCCTTTTGAAGACTTTTTTATCTGGGAAAAAAAAAAAAAAAGTCACTCAGGGCGAGATCGGGTGAATAGGGAAGGTGGGTCATGCATTTTTAGTTAAAAACTATTGAACACTCAGCACGGTGTGGGCAGGTACACTCCTAAATCACTCAACATGAAATGGGCAAACGCGTTGAAAGAATCTCCAAAAAAATTCACTGAAGTTGAATGCAGCCTCTCACAACAATGCTAGCTGGTACACTGATGCTGATGGGTTCCTAGAACACTTTATCTTGTGGGAGAAACCTGTACTACAAAGGGTCTGCCCTCCAAAAAACAAAAGCATAATTCCAGGTTTTGGCGGGGGGGGGGGGGTCCCCTTGTGTACTTGATCAAGCAGAACTTGGTTTTCCTAAAGTAGAAGAAATTATTCCACTGCCATGATGTTTTTACCTTAGGAAATTATTAAACTATAATTTAATAGTTTATCTTTAATTTCACTTTTTTTCTTATTGTATTTGAAAGAGCATTAGACTAGAAATCCAGCCTCTACTGATTAACTGAGTAACTTTAGTTGAATAATCCAAATAAATTTTTCAGCTTTAGTCTCTTCATTCATAAAATGAAAGGGAATTATACTAGATGATATCTGAATTTCCTTCTAACCTTAAAATTCTGTTTCTATGAGTAACTTAGTGCTAATGATGTATATTTATTTAGGTGAGGAACCTGAAATTCTCAGAAGACATAGCTTCTTTGATGACAACATAGTACTGAATTCCAGCGGCCCTTTAGTTGAATATAGTTCTGGAAGCCTCACTGGAGAAAAATCTTTGTTCTGTGATAGCAGAGATGGATTTGGAGATGAAGGACCTGCAGGAGAAATGATTGGTATGCAGTCTAGTCATGTAGAAATCAAATACTTATTTAACCAAATTGCTACAATGTACTTGTAGACGTATTACATCTACCTAAATTTCAGATATGCTTTTGTGTCATATAGGTTAATTCATTTATTTATGCAAGTTTTCAAAGTCCATGGCATATTTAAACATTTAGACTAGGCCTAAGTAAACAGCCATCTGTTTAAACATATTTTCCGCGAAGGTTGTAACCTGATGCTTATTTTTATCTAAACAAATTTTTAATTTTTGGAGGGAAAGGAATGAAGATAGTATATTCCTCACAAAATATTCTAGACTATATACTGGAAAACATTGTTTACTTTAACATTTGGGAAGCGAGTCTAAAGTACCTTTCCAAAATTTTATATTATCATTTTATATTTATATCACATTATTGTGGAAATAGAGTAGACAAAAACTGAGAAACTCAAATCCACATATTTTAAAGATTGTTTATTGACTTTATATAAAATGTTTTTAAAAATTATCTGGTTCACATTTAAGGTCTGGTTATTCTTTTGCAATGCCATACATAAAGCAATGTTAATAATGTTTAGTGAACAAATGACAGATTCAAGTCTTTATGACAAAAAGTATTGTGTTTTTTAAGACAACCTATTGCATAATGATCAGAATATCCTGTTAGAAGACACAGATTTGAACAGAGAAATTTCCCTGCCTCCCGAGCCTCCCAGTACTACAGTGGGTATGTTGAAATTTTCCTTTGTAAGAAAGTGAACAGAAACGAATATTCAAATTAATCCTCAAAACTTCTGCATTTAAGTAGCAATCAATATAAGTATACTAGAAGATAATACATTGTCCCTCAGACTCTCTTAGTCTGTCTTGAGACAATATAAAATAGGAAGTTGGGTTCTGAGAAAGGTACCATGAAGGGTATTTAGCCAGGATTGGGTTTAGTATAAAAGTATATTTAAATATTGTGCCAAAATACTGTGCTTTGGAATTATTAAAATATTATTAATACATGGTACATGGTAAGAAATGATTAACAGATAGTATGATTTGACAGTCTGCATAAAATTTGAGAGAGATTACAAATTGGTGGTATTTTCCTTACTTTAAATTCATATGAAGTATCTCAGATAACGTGAAGTCTGTTAGTCTAATTTTTCTTAAGAATTAAAAGTTCAATTAGCCCCATTTGGATTCTTCACAATTTTCGATGTATTTACTTTCTAAAACAATAGTAGAAATTGAAAATATGAAAAGTTAGACAATAAAAATTTAGTTATAGTTTTTTATAGGTCACCTGATAATAATTTAACAGAATACAAATTTTTCAGCAGACATATAGTCAAATTTATGTCAGTCATTTACTGATGTTGCTACCATTGTTTTCACTTCTGCTGTGATGATAACCCAGGCTTTGATGTCTCATGTGCAAAAGGCAGTGACGATAATTGACTCCCTAAAATACTGTGAGTCCCAGACCATATAATCTCTGAGCCTCTTGAACTCTATTAAATATATGAGTCTAAGAATTCTGATGTATCAGTTATCAATATAAATTTTCAATTAGTTTATCTTTAATTCTCATACAGTCTTGTTAGCTTGCAACATAACCTTTATTTTTTTTACACTTACTTTTATGATGATGTTGATTGGTAGAACCAGATAATCCAGAGTGTTTATGTCTACCTGAAAATGAAAAAATGAATGAAACAACATTATTAAATGAAGAGGAAGGATTTATCCTTGATACAATTGATGCTTCAGGTCAGAGGCATTCATATTTTTGTTTTATTTTTTAATATACTGTTAACTTATTTACTTGGAGACATTTGAATAATCTATGAAATATTATTGGAGGTAGTCAACATAGTAATAGCACCTGTAATACAATAGGAGAAGACTGAAGGAAATTTGAGATGATCCTCTCATTATATAAAGTCCTGTTCAAACCATATATCCAGTTTGGGAAACTGGGAAATTTAAAACTGAGTGAATTTAGGAAGGTATTAAGCCATTACTCTGTGGTGGACACAGGAATGAAGAAGACAGGCTTCCGGTTTTTAAGACGCTTACAATACAATCTAATCAGGAAGATAAATAATCATGCAAGTGAATGTAATATAAGGCAGAATAAAAGGATCGGGAGAGAAGCACGATGCCTTCTAACATTTCATTTCAAGCATGTTTTTAGGAATATATAGTAAGTATGAATTTAATATACAACTATATCCTTTAGGAACATTCTCATTTTATGTAGTCTAATTGGTAGGAATTTTAGCTTGTACACCAAGGAATGCAAGGAGCAAAGCATTCCATTTTTTTCTTTACTGAATTTAACTCTGAGCCTTTATCCCACTGGGCTGTGAGGAAATTCAGTCTGCATAGCTTCCCTATCTTCCCTAAGCCATGTAGTACTAAAGTTTGGAGGAGGGTATGGAAGTTGGAAGGGAACTCCTGGTCATCAACCATACCAGTTTTGGTGCCTGCTGCCCCAGACTACATAGCCTCTGGGATCATCACACAGCCAGTCTCTCTGGGAGCTTGTCATGGTCCAAGGATTTTACTGAGGTACATCAGCAGGCAGGTTCCTGCACCTTTTGGCTCCATCTGATCTTGGGTCTTCTTCAACTATCCTGAGAAATCTAACCTTCTCTCCTCCTTTGCAGCTTTTCTAAAGAAAAGCTTGACTTCTGCTTTCTGCTTCATAACATTTCCTAATGGATTGAAATACCATGGAACTAACTACCTACTTAGAATTTGTATATAAATTTCTGCAGAGGAGGAAAAAATACACTGGACAAATGTATGCTAGTGTTTCAGAAAGTTATTACGTTACATACACATTTTAAGGAATCTCCAAGTTGGTTGACTTTTCTTTCAGTATAGCTTCTTTCCCACATTTCCTCAGCTGCTGACTTAGCAGGTGGGCAGAGTTCCTTCTAAACACTTTTAAACAACACCTTACAAAATCTATCAACTTTTGGCTGCACAGGCACTCTAAGCTGCGCCTAAACCTTGTAACGCATAATTTTCAGATGACAAGAGAAGGGATTTTCTTTCCTATGCAACTCTGTAGATTGTATCATGGTAGACATTTCTTAATTATGCAGTGCCTAGAATGTCATTTTATAAAGCTGTGTAACCAATCACATGTGTGCCTATTTTTTTATATTTAGACATTGCTGAGAAAAGAAAAGGCAAAAAGAGGAGATTGCTCATAGATCCAGTCAAGGAGATCAGTAGCAAAACTATGCATAAACAGCTCACTTCCTTTATGGACACACTCATGGTTTTAGAACTAGCGCCTCCTACCCAAAAATTGATGATGTGGAAAAAGAAGGGAGGAGTGGATACACTTTTGTCAACAGCTGCCCAGGATTTGATTCATACTGAACTGAAAATGGTAATCGTTTTCATCCTTTTACATGGGTGCAATGTTTGGTTATAAATAAATGCGTATTTACATACATATGTACAACAGAATTTAAACTTGTGAAAAAGTACCCCATCACTTTTGAATTAATTTGTTGAATATGTGTGTATGAATTATAGTTTTTACTTTTTTTTTTTTTGAGTTGGAATCTCACTCCATCACCCAGGCTGGAGTGCAGTGGCATGCTCATGGCCAACCCAGCTTTGACCTGGGCAATCTTTCCACCTCAGCCTTCCAAGTAGCTGGAAGGACAGGCGCACACTACCTCGCCTAGCTAAGATTTTATTTATTGTAGAGACGAGGTCTCACCAAGTTGCCCAAACCCGCAGGCTGAGCCACTGAGCCCAGCCATAGTTTTTACTTTTTAGCATATATGCTTGTGTTTTATTGAATTGCCTTACTAGTACAAAAACAAGAAACAAAATGTATATTTTTACAGTTGTTTACAAAATGCTTTCTGTCCTCTGGCTTTAAACTTGGAAGAAAATGGATAGAAAAGGAGTCAGTAAGAGAAGAGAGATGCCAAAACACAGTAGGTAAGATTTTACAATTCTGTTGATGTGGAGGGGAATGTTGTAGAAACAAAGGTTTCATTTTACATTTCAGAATGAAGATGGGATCCAGTTCCATTTCCAAGTATAAATGCTATCTCTAGAAGAGTAGTTGAGCCTAATGAAATGTTACTTCAGTATTGCATTTTTCTGCTTTTTGGATTAATTTTTGTCTCAGAGACTTCATTAAAAAGATAAAGTATATATACTATGTGGACCATTCGTATTCTCACTCTTTCCTACCTTCTTCATCCCCAAAGACAGTACTCACAAACCCTCAAAAAAGAACATATTTATAGTTAGCAGGATGATGTTTCAATGTAGAATAACTAACATGAAAAATCACATAAGGATAAGAGCAGCACTTAAACAATACAGTTAACCTGTGACATAGATATTTCCATCCACCCAAAAGTCACTTGAAGTATTAATAATCATTGATTATTATTGTGATCATTATAAATAATAAAACCAATTTATGTAGTGAGTGAGCCTCCACTTCCTGATCACCTTTCCTGAAGGCATTAAAATCTACTGAACAATACACCACAAAGGGTTTGAACTATCCGTGTTGTCTTATGAATGAACATGTGAGTATGTGTGGAGGAGATGGTTGGCAGAGGATGGGAAGTGGAGATGATCAAAAGACAGGAAGGAAAAGGGAAGATAAATATATGAGAAAATATGGGTACTCTGCTGAAATTCTTGGATCTCAAATTGTGTATCAGAAGTTTTCTTTTATGACAACCATATCCTAATTCAAGTTTGAAAGACGTTTTGGTGAAATCTTTTTTGTTTCCTTGATAATCCAGAGACCTCCATGATGGAAAAGCAAAATGTCCAGAAAGAGTTAAGACAACCCCAAATTTGGAAGGATGTGATTGGTGGATCTAAGGACAGCTTTCATGAGGATACCAATAAAAATGTTAACTCAGAGGTGAGCTATCCAGAGAGAATCATAAACATATTATCATTTTCTATAAATACAGCCAAGGAATGTTAGAATTCTAGTTTATTTTCTTATATTTGTGTCGTTCATATCTAATCTTAAATTGTTCTGAAGTTTGTTTAGTAAGTGGCAGGGTAAAACATGATTTTCATCTGCAAACACAGCTATTTGAAAACATAGTTGAAAACAATGTACTTTTCAATATTTTCTCAATTGTCATTTTATTGGTTGTACAAGTGTAAATATTTTAGCCACACCAGATAAAAACGAACCAGTGCTTTTCTGGTCTGTTCCATCATCACTGTATTTTGATAACCACTCAGGGAATTCAAAGTCAACTCATGATGAAACTGAATGCCCTTGGAAGGAAAGACAATTTCACAATGCAGTCAAACAGAATGTGTTTTTACTAAATATTTGATAATATGCTGGATACTGAGATACTGGATTGCCAGTTTTACTCTTTTCTCATTTGGTCTCAGACATTTGTTAAAATGCACCTACTGAAAATTATGATGAGACAAACTTGTTTGGTTTATCATTTTTTGGAAGAGAAATATAACTGTAATTATCATATATATATTAGCAAAATATATTTTCCCATGGGCTTGAAGAGAAGAAAAGCGATTAATGTACAAGTTCTTTTGAACCTTTATTTCTTTACTCTATGCTTATGCTTTAACCTTCAATTTCATTCTTAGTCTGCTTCCAAAATTGTGAACAAATGTGAAATATAGTCAAGTATTGGAGTACAGTTTGGAGGGACAAGAAGATATTGATTCTGATTACTCATTTTCAAATCTTCATAAACAAAAATTTTATATACAATAACTGCAAAATTGAGAATATCTAAAATGTAGACTATTTATAGAGATTAAAAGAGAAAAAGCAAGGCCTTACAAATATGCATATTAAAGATAAAATGCAACTCCTTATGTTCACTAAAAGTCTTTAAAGCTGAAGTGAAAAATCAAGTAAACTATGTTAGAGGAGGCTCTTAATCAAGATCAGGGATAACAGCTGGGGATGAAGCTTGGTGACAGGCTGAAGATGAGAAGGGACCAACAGCTTTTATAGCAATGAGAAGGAGAGGAATGATGGGGACTGGCAGATCTCTGACTTTCTCTTTTTCCTTCTTCCTTTGTGTCTTTGCTCCTCTTCCAGAGGACAGTTTCTTCTTCCCTTTTGCCAGTGATAGCTCCAGCAGTGGTGGTAGGAATCCTGTCATGATTCTGGGTAGGAATATTAATATCTCTTCCCTCACTCTCACTCCCTCTGCTTGCCCATTGCCGATCTCTTTCCTCTGCCACCTGGTATTGGCAAGAGAATAGAGGTAGGCAACTGGGGCTAGATAAAATGCTTCAAAGCAAAGTGCTCTCAATAGCACAGCAGTAGAGACTTTTAATGTGAGGCCTACAATAGAGAAGGAAATAGGAAGGAAAAGGATAGGAAGGAGGGAGGGAAGGGGTGCACAAGTACTTCATTTGTGGGAGGCATATGGAAAACAGGAATATTTTAGTCAAGGATTGCCTACCTGGGATATTTCAGAAATAGTATTTTGAGAATGTGAATGACATTTTAAATTGTTTGATAAATGAGCATTTATATGATTAAAGTATTTAACAAAATGGAATTGTTTCTGTATAATCACCAGCAGAATTACATACCTTTCCCTAATCTACTTCGGCAGGATATTGTTGAAAGTGTGTCTTCAGCTACTGAGGAATCATCTTTAAAGAATGCCTTCTGGGCACAAGAAATTGAATATTGTCCAGTCGAATCGGTAAATATATATGTAGTCTTGGGGATGTTTTTTAAAAAATTGTTCCTGGCCGGGCATGGTGGCTCATGCCTATAATTCCAGCACTTTGGGAGGCCGAGGTGAGAGGATTGCCTGAGTTCACAGGTTCGAGATCAGCCTGGGCAACTTGGCAAAACCTCATCTCTACAATTAAAAAAAAATTAGCTGGGCATGGCGGCACATGCCTATAGTTCCAGCTACTTGGAAGGCTGAGGCGGAAGGATCGCCTGAGCCTAGTAGGTTGATGCTGCGGTGGCTGTGAGAGTGCCACTGCCCTCCAGCCTGGGTGACAGAGTGAGACTCCAACTCAAAAAAATAAAATAAAATAAAATAAAAATAAAAAATTGGCCGGGCTCGGTGGCTCAGCCTGTAATCCCACACTTTGGGAGGCCGAGGTGAGTGGATTGCTTGAGCCCGCAGGTTCGAGACCCGCCTGGACAACTTGGCGAGACCTCATCTCTACAATAAATCAAAAAAAAACTAGCCGGGCATGGTAGCGCGCATGTGCCTGTAGTTCCAGCTACTTGGAAGGCTGAGGTGGAAGGATCGCAGGAGCCCAGCAGGTCGAGGCTGCGGTGGCCGGGAGCGGCCACTGCACTCCAGTCTGGGTGACAGAGTGAGACTCCAACTCAAAAATAAATAAATAAATAAAAATAAATAAATAAAAAATTGTTCCTAAATATTTAACACTTTATTTTAGAGCTGTCATGTTACTTTCTAAATTTATAATTTAAATTCGTGATCTCAACAGAGATGTTTGTGAATAGTTTGATAAAACATTCAGAATTGCTTTGACTTCTTTGTCTTTAATTTCTTTTGAAACTTCAAATACTTTAAAGGTAAGTATAAGATTTTTGTGCTTATCAAAGATTTTAAAAAGTTGAGAATCGGCCGGGCTTGGTGACTCAGCCTGTAATCCTAGCATTTTGGGAGACTGAGGAGAGTGGATTGCCTGAGGCCGCGGGTTCAAGACCCACCCGGGCAACTTGGCGAGATTTGTCTCTACAATAAATCAAAAATTAGCTGGGCGTGGTAGCACACACCTGTAATTCCAGCTACTTGGAAGGCTGAGACGGAAGGATCGCCAGAGCCCAGCAGGCTGTGGCTGCGGTGGCCGGGAACATGCCACAGTACTCCAACCTGGGCGACAGAGTGAGACTCCAACTCAAAAAATAAAATAAAATAAAATAGAATGTTGAGAATCACTGTTTTAAGTTATTCATATCACATCTTTAGAGAAACAGAACTATATTGGGGGATGGCCTATAGCATTTAAAATTTTATTTTATTTACAAAAAAAATTGTGGGCATTTTCTTCCTTAACCTTAGATGACTCACGGTCTATATCTGTACAAGACTTCTGGAAATCAGAAAAATAAAATGGCCTGTTCAGAGCATTATCACATAGCAAATGTCAATAGCAAAGACAAGTAAAATCTGATTCCCCTAACTCCCTATGTGTTACTTACTACCTTATTTCTCTGGTTCTTTTCCCAGAGTACTGAAGACATTTTTAAGATTGCAAAGAATTTTACCAAAAGTTATTTTAGTAAATAACATCAAAACGCCTATTAAGCCTGATGTTAACTTGACTCTAAAAAAAGTATCTTTATAATGGGTTCCATGACTAATAGGTTTTTTTTCATATGTGGAAAACAGACTGGATTATCTGGATAGTCTAGGACAGAATAAATAACCTGAACTTTTTACCTAAATATCCAAACAGCTGAGGCAGAAGTGGGTTGATTCATTTTTGCCATTCTCTTTGCTTCTATAGACACAGGTTATTTTCATACATGGTCAAGCAAACCACAACACAGCACAAGTTCAGCTGTTTTAATAATCCACTGGGCTTTCCACACAATGGATTCAGCATGTAGGGTGTCCAGATAGATCAAGTGGACAGGCTTTAGCAAAATGCACAATTTCTTCTGAGCCTTTCTCTGGTTGGTTTAGTTGCACATTAGAGGTGAAGCTAGAGTCTCATGGATCTTGACAAAGAGGTTTTACATTTCAAAAATTGCATTTGTGTATTTAACAATAAAATAAACATTAGTAAGTGGGTGACCTCATTTATCCAAGGACAGATTAGAAAAGAATAATAATAAGTTGTAGCTGGAAGCATATAGAAAACTCTTTAGAATAAAGTAATCATATTTTCAAATCAGTTTCTTTGGGATAGAAGAAAGGATAGCATAGGCAGGCCCAGGAGGCTGGTATAGCCGGTGGGAATGGGGATTCAGCAGTTCCCAGACTGAGTCAAAGAGACTCTTTCTCCTCACATGATTTAAAATGTCATGCAGAATATTCTGGAGCTTTCTGAAATTGCCTTGGAGTCCATGAAATTGAAAGCACTTTAGGAAATGTCTGGGCTCCAGAGCTATACTTGAAGACTAGACAAACAGTGGACATGTGATAAAGGTGACACAGAAGCTGTACGGTTGCATGGTCAGAACTAGCCTAGGAAAAATTATAAAGTGGGGCAGATTTGTGGCACTTGCCTTTCCCCAACCTTTTGTAGGCCTGCTCTTTTATCATACTCATGAACACCTTTGCTATGCACAGTTTCTGTTCTCATCTCATGAGGTGTTAGCTGGTAAGGGATTAGCGTGAGTTCTTGCAAAGGGATTTCAACTTTATAATTTTTAAATATTGAGGTATTTCTGAAAGTGGTTAATCCTTAAATACTGAAAAGAATGAATCTATTCAGGTAACATGACAGGCAGTTGGTTAATCTTTTTTGGACAAGGCACCCGAAATCTGAAAGGTTTCTAACACAATTGTTCACAGCCTACTAAACAGCAGTTATGTTTAGATCTTCTGTATTACCAAATAAGTTCAGATCAAGGTCCTTACAAGGCACTTTTTCTATAGCTTTATATTTACTCCTGTCAACTGAGTTCAGATTGACCAGAACTAGGATAGTCATAGGCAAAAATGGTTGTCTTTGCTAACTTTACTTTTCAAAGTAAGGGCACAATATCCTGGATGCATTACTGGATAAAGGCTGCAGAATTTCCTGCTTTGGAGCCTCTTCTTAAAAGATAGCCTGAGGTATATAGGTGCAGCCCTGCAAAAATTGATCTACATTTGTATTGATCTACATATGTTAGTCTTATTCTCTCTATTATCAGACCATAAGCTCTTTATTTGGCAGAACCCAGTATTATAGTTGTGTTTCTTGTAGCAGCTAACACTATGCTTGGCAAATAGTAAGCATTTAGTAAAATTTGCTTAAATGAAATATTTATCAATCATTCAAACAGGAATCATCGGGGAATGAACAAAATATTGAGGCAGAGAGATGGAATCGAAGAATACTTCAGATGTTAAATAGTTTACGGGTGAGATGGTAGGGTTTATCAACCCTATTTTTATTTTTAAAAACAAGTAGAATACTGACTTCAAGCTTCTAGATATCAATGAAAAAGCTATAGTTTTCTTTATTTTTTTAGGTCAAATTCCACCAGATTGAGAGGATTTTTAGTGGTATACCCAGGGCTAAATATAGGAGTTTGTTTTTGGTGCCTGGATATTCCAATCAACTTCTTACTCACACTCATACCCCTGTACTCTATTCTGTGTCCCATTCTCATTTTCATGGGCCATCAACTAATTATCAATATGAACTAAGTTTATAACAGTTTAAGAATGATGGCCTGGCTCGGTGGCTCAGCCTGTAATCCCCGTACTTTGGGAGGCCGAGGCGAGTGGATTGCCTGAGCCTGCGGGTTCGAGACCCATCCAGGCGACTTGGTGAAACCTCGTCTCTACAATAAATCAAAAAAATTAGCCGGGTGTGGTAGCGCGCGCCTGTAGTTCCGGCTATTTGGAAGGCTGAGGCGGAAGGATCCTCGGAGCCCAGCAGGTCGAGGCTGCGGTGGCGAGGAGCGAGACACTGCACTCCAGTCTGGGCGACAGAGTGAGACTCCAACTCAAAAAAAAAAGAATGATAACTCAGGTAATTTTAAAATTTAATTTATATTTTTTATAAAAGTAATACATGTATATAATTTTTAAAGTTCAATAGTACTATGCTATAAGGTTGGAGAAGAAAGATAGGAAGGCCTTTGTCCTATTCCTCCTTGTCCCTAAGTCCTGCTCACCAGAAGCAACTATATATTAAGCATTTCTTTTAGTATTTATATCCATATTTCTACCACTCTCTCTTGGTATTTCAGCTTAAATTTTACCTGTTGACTTCTTTTGACAGAAATAAAAATTTAACTTAGTTAAGTTCTCTTCTCCAGTTTACTTTTAGCATAGCGTTGTTAAGGGTGTTATAATTGTAATAGTTGTGAAACAGGTTTAATTGTGACAGAGAGCCAAAATATTAGTGGCTGTAAAAAGATAGACGTTTATTTCTCTTTCAGATAAAAGTCCAATCTGGAATGGTAGCTATGTTCATAGAGTTGTCAGGACCCAGGTTTTCTCTGTCTTCTCAAGATCCAAAATAGCTAACTATCCCCCCATGCCTATAATTTAATCAGTAAAGCAAAGTTTTCTTTAAGGGTACAACCCAGAAATGGTATGCATCACTTTTTGCATTTCATTGACTAGCACTTAGTCACATTACCACATCTAGTTAGAAAATGTAGTCTTGGTCAGGCGCAGTGGCTCAAGCCTGTAATCCCAGCACTTTGGGAGGCTGAGGCGAGAGGACTGCCTGAGTCCAGGGATTCGAGACCGGCATGGGCAACTTGGTGAGACCTCGTTTCTACAATAAATTAAAAAAAAAAATTAGCTGGGCGTGGTGGTGCATGCCTGTAGTTCCAGCTACTTGGAAGGCTGAGGTGGAAGGATCGCCTGAGCCCAACAGGTTGAGGCTGCGGTGACTGTGAGCATGCCACTGCACTCCAGCCTGGGTGACAGAGTAAGACTCCAACTCCAAAAAAAAAAAAAAAAAAGAAAGAAAGAAAAAAAGAAAATTTAGTCTTTATTTGGTAACTTTAGGCTCAGCTAACAACTATATTACTATAGAAGAGAAGAATGGGCCGGGCACGGGTGGCTCACACCTGTAACCCCAGCACTTTGGGAGGCCAAGGTAGGAGCATTGCTTGAGGCCAGGAGTTCAAGACCAGCCTAGACAACATAGTGAGATCTGGTCTGTACAAAAAAAAAAAAAAAAAAAAGCCGGGAGTGGTGGCACGTGCCTGTAGTCCCCACTACTCAGGAGACTGAGGTGGAAGGATTGCCTGAGCCCAGGAGGTTGTAGCTGTGGTGAGCTGTGATCATGCCACTATACTACAGCCTGGGAGACACAGTGAGATCCCAACTCAAAAATAAAAAAAGAGAGGAGAATGGATATTAAAGGTCAATTATCAGGCACTGTCACAAAGACTACATTAACATTAGTTTACATTGGAGCTTCTTAGCATAGTTACATTTCTTTTCTTGTCAACTTTATGGTTGTTTTGTTGTTGGATTTTTTCTAGTTAATCATTACTTCATTTTTTCCATTTGTTTCATGTCTATACACTATACTTTCATTATTTTTCCAGATTCTCTGATGATGTAATAAAATCCTTTTTCGTATGGTCAAATATATTAACTGACCCATCAGTTCTTTTTTTTTTTTTTCTTAAAGATCTCTCTCGTGGAGCTCATCATCCTCACGTACTAATCTAGACTAGTTGCTCTTTAGTTCTGCTCCACAGCTTTTGTCTTGAGACATTCCTTTATCATAAACATGGGACTTTTTTTGTCTCTTTCCTGTATATATTCGTTCCTTTGTATTTTTGTGCTTTGATCTGCCTTTATTTTAATTTTTCTGGCGGTTAACATCCTTCCATTTTCTAAGATAAAGAATGTGTTAAGAGATACAGACCCTGCATGCATACCTGAAAATTCCTTTATTTTACCTTTAACATGACTGGTTGTCTGTGGACATAGATTGAAAATGTATTTCTCTCAGATGTTGAAGGCTTTGTAACATTTCTAAGATTCTTGTGTTGTTACTGAAAAAGTCAAATGCTCCCTTGGTTTGTGATCCTTTGTAGGTGACCTTTATTTTCTCTCTGGAAGCTTTCAGATCTCTTTTTTTTCTAATCCCTGGTGCTCTGAAATTCCATGATGATGTGCTTTGGTTTTGTTTTGTTTTCACTTACTGTGCTGAGCATGTAGTAGGTTCTTTTCATCAGAAACTTCATGTTATGGTATTGAGATATAGGAATTAAAAAAAAAAATTTCTTGGGCTTTCTCTTTGTTACTTACCTGTTCTCTCTTCCTGAAAGGTCTGTGGGTCAGATGTTGGATCTCCTGAATTGCTCATTTAATTTAATTTAAAGAAATCTTTTATTTCCTATATCAATTTCCTTTTTATTTATATTTGTCTACTCTCTAGAAGATTTTATCAACTTTGTTTTCCAGTCTTTATTGAATTTTTAATTTCTGCTTTCACCTTTTTGTTTTCCATGTTTTTCGGGAGTTTTTTGTTTTGTTTTGTTTTGTTTCAGATTCAGGGGGTACACATGCTTATTTGTTACATGGACATATTGTGTAGTGGTGGAGATTGGGACTCAAGCGGTCCATTACCCAAATAGTGAACATCTTGCTGCATATTTAGTTTCTGAACCCTAACTCTCCTCCCCTACTCCCCTTATTGATGTCCCCAGTGCCCATTATTTCCATCTTTGTGACCATTTAGCTCCCACTTATGAGTGAAAATATGTTGTATTTGGTTTTCTGTTTCTGAGTCATTTTACTTAGAATGATGATCTTCCAGGAGTTTTTTTCTTAGTGATTAGCTATTCTTTAGTTTTATAGCATCCTGATCTTTTAATTTAATTATTTATTTGGTTAGTTTTTAAAGCAGCTTTATTGAGATATGGTTAAAATGCAGTGAAGTATACATGTTTAAAGTATACAGTTAGATAAGTTTTGACATATGTATATACCTGTAAAACCATCACCATGATCAAGAGTGAACATATCTCAAATCCCAAAACGTTTCCTTGTTAATCCCTCATTCCTATCCCTTCCACTGACCCCCCCATCCCTAAGCAACCACTGATTTCACTATCATCCTAATAATTTTTCATGGATTAAGAAAAAACTTCTCTTAACTTCAGAGGTTGTACTTCTCCCTGCATTCTCTTTTCCTAGTGATTTTCTTGAATGCATTCTTTTTTGCCCCTTAATGTTAGAGATTTTACTTACACATCTGGTGGATTCTTTGTTGTCTGTTTTTATTTATGAGTGAGACACCAAAAAACAGACTGGAAGCTATACACGCATGGGTGGGGCCTGTAGACATGTGGTTTTTTTTTTTTTTTTTTTTGAGTTGGAGTCTCACTCTGTCGCCCAGACTGGAGTGCAGTGGCCACTCCCGGCCACTGCAGCCTCGACCTGCTGGGCTCCGGCGATCCTTCCGCCTCAGCCTTCCGAGTAGCCGGAATTACAGGCACGC
>CAUYQG010071024.1:0-17060 GCA_963574415.1 Tarsius wallacei | reverse complement strand
CGAAGTTTGTTTTCTCAGTGTCTGACCTCCCAAGGACCTATGTGAGATTTATATTCTTCTTTTGGTTTTTCTTCATTTGTGTGGTTTTTTTCCCTCCCTACTTTTTTCTTCCCTCCATGTCACCGTCTTCTTTAATTCTGTTATTCAGGGGTAGAGGGGTTGCTTTTGCTTCTGTCTGTTCTTCTTTATGTATGTCCTCTTACTTTGTTCAATTCTGGAGTTGCACTGTAGGTTGGGGGTGGTCCTTTTTGCAGTTTTGAGATTTACTTAAGGGGGGAGCTGTGATTCAAAATCTGTCTGCACGTCTTGATATCTACCGACAGGTGTATGGATAATCTGAAACCCACTTCCCACTGCCTTGGAATCTGTCTGTGCAGTGGGGTGTATGTTTACTCCCTGAAATAAAATGACGTTAACAGAGGGAAGAGAATGGAGCAGACAATGGGGGGAGGAGGGGGTGGATAGAGAGAGGAGTAAGGGGAGAAAGTCAGTACCAACAAATGGAGAGAGAGACCTGAACTGAAACAGACAAAAACAATAGACCACAGCTACAGACTACATAACTCCTATACAAAAAAACCTAAAATATACAATGTTGCTAACATACAAGCTAACAACCACCTTATTGGTGTGCTGTTCCTGTATACAAAGATATGGTTTACAAAGAGGAGAAAAGAGAAGAAAAGGAAAAGAAAAGAAGAAGAAAAAAAAGGGAACAAAACATTAGGAATAGAATCAAGTCATTAAACTAACAGAACTAATCAAGCACACTGTGAGACTTTTTTGTTTAAGTCCAATGTCCTTTCAGCTCTGATTTCTAGCTGTCTTCTCAGGCTGGTAAATTTGTTCACAGTTAGCGTCAGTTGCCCCTGGCCTGCTGTGGAGGGCAGTTCAGATCACCACTCTGTTGACCACTGCCCAGTTCACCACTCAAATCTGGCCTGTGTCTATTTTTCAAGCTTGTTATTCCCGTTTCGGTGTTGTTACCTTGAATTGCCAGCAGGTGGTGCTATCTCAGCTGCTCACCCCTGAGGGAATGGAGCCGGATGAGACCCTGGACAGAGGCCGGAGATGAGAGCCTGCCTCAGGGCACATGGGGGGAGACCCACGGCCTGGCAGGACATCATGGTTGCTGTGGAGGAGGCAGCAATCTCAGCAGGTCTTGCTTGCAGGGTCTTTGAGGTCTGAAGTCGCGGATTGCCTCAGGCACGGGTGGCACGATGTGTAATGGCTGCCACAATTGTGACGGCAGCGTTGGCTGCTGTGTCTGTGTCTGCAGCAGCAGTGGCTGTCCAGACCACCGTGATGCTTCACCAGTGGTGACACCCGAGATTCGTGTGAACAGCAGGCTGCCAATGATGGGATCTGCAGCCCCCCAGGAGAGAGTCAGAGACCTTCTGCATTCTCCTTCGTGGAGGGTCTCATAGACCAGGCTGCCCCATCGCCATCTTCATCTTTACTTCTAAGATTATTGTTAAATAAACTTATGTTACCCTGAAGGTATTACTGGAAATTTTATTTATTTATTTATATTTTGGGGTTGGAGTCTTACTCCATTGCCCAGGATGAAGTGCAGTGGTATGCTCACGGCCACACCAGTGTCGACCTGCCAGGCTCAGGCAATCCTTCTACCTCAACCTTCCAAGTAGCCAAAGCTACAGGTGCACGCTAACATGCCCGGCTAAACTTTTGATTCATTGTAGAAATGAGGTCTTGCCAAGTTGCCCAGGCTGGTCTTGAACCTATAGACTCAGGCAATCCTCTCACCTCGGCCTCCCAAAGTGCTGGGATTACAGGCTTGAACCACTGTACCCAGGCTGGGTATTTTATTTTCATACTTTCAAAATTATCTTTGTGATAGCCAGGACAGTTACAAATCTATTCATTATAATGGAAACTGCCCAAGATTATTTAGGGCATTGCAGAATATGCTAGCAACCTAGTACTTTGATTTCAATAACCTTGGTTGTTTGTTTTTGGATAATAATATATACACAAGGCACAGTGCAATTAATTACCTGTGATTCAAAACTGTTAGGGAAACTACTCCAGAGAAATACATAAGTCATGTTTAGAGTTGTCATTAGAGGAAGCTTCTCCTCCTAATTCTGAAATAATGGAAAATACTATTGTAATGGTCCCAACTATGTAGTGATAAAGCTCTTTAGTCATCCTAAAAACACATACTATTTACTATGTTGGACATTAAGAAATCCTTTAAATTAGCTTTTTAAATTATAGATTTGATTGCTACAAAAATACAATGTGACTTTACTTTCAAATCCAATCCAAATGGACTCTTTAATCTTTAACTTAACTTCATTGTTTGCAGGGAAGAAAAACTCATACCACATAGTATTATTTATTGAGGCAGATTACATGGTTTTCAGATTAACCATAGTAAAGAAATACAATGTATTTGAAAAAAGTAACAATTACAAATCAGCAAAACCTTCTATATATTTAAGGCATCTATTATTTGAAGCTTCATAGTAACTTACAAGTGACACTTTATATTAGTTTCTTCTTTAATAATTAGTGCTTGTCTATTTGTCACTGCCTTTTAGCTGTTCTTCCAGAATGAGAAAGTTATCAGCACTGCTAACATCGATGGCAAAAAGTAACTACATTCCTCAGAGCTGAAGGGTAAGAGTGGAGGTTGTGATAGAAAATGTATTAATTAGGGGTTTACCATTCCTGGGAATTTTACTGTTTTATAAATATCATGTTTTTGCTCTGCTGATGACTTGAATAACCTACTCCTGACTCCCTCCCTTCTGCCTTTTTTCTTACTTTTAGATCAACCAATTCTAAGTCTCTTTCAGATTCCAGTCTGTGCATCTTCTCAGAGGAGCTTTCTCAAAATGTCCTCTCAGAATTAAATCATTTTATAGTATCTGGTACATAACTTTATTAGTGAACTTAATACTGGGTATTTCAAATGTTTTTTTGTTAATTTTCTTCACTATGCCAGAAGTTTCTCAAATTCAGAGACTGTCAATTTCCTATTCCTTCTGTAACAAACTACAGCAGATTCATGGCTTAAAACAAAATACATTTATTATCTTAAAGTTCTAGTGTTAGGAAGTCAGAAATGAGACTCACTGGGCTAAAAATCAAGATGTTTTCAGGGCTGCAATCCTTTTGGATGATTTAGAGAAGTAGTTCCCTTGCATTTTCCAGCTTCTAGAGGCTATCTGCATTCCTTGCTCATGTCTCTTCCACCATCTCCAAAGTCAATAGCATCTTCCAATTTCTGTCTCACTCAGTACCCTGCTTTTGTTGTCACATCTCTGATTCTAACTATGCTGTCTCCTGCTTTCTTTTATAAGGACTCTTGTGATTACATTGGAGCCCCCTAGATAATGCAGGATAATGTCTCTATTTCAAAATCCTTAATTATATCTGCAAAGTCCCTTTGCCATATAAGGTAGCATTTTCAGAGTCAAGGCATTAGAATGTAAACATCTTCAAAGATGGACATTATTCTGCCTATAACAGGTATCATGTTAATTTTCAAATGAAACTTAAGATCTCATCGAATATGTGATATGCTGTAGATATTTAATGAGCATTTGATGAGTTAATAGATAAATAAGGGATGTTAATAAAATGTCATTCAAATGATAAATATCATAAAAGTATGATCTGAGATTTCACCCGATTATTCATCTTTCCCATTACAATATGGGGGGGGGTCACAAAAAAGATGGAATTATTTTTTGAAGGGCAGACCCTTTGTAGTCCAGGCTCTCCCACTAGGTAAGTGTTCTAGGAACCAACTGATATCAGCGTTCCAGCTGGTGTTGCTGTAAGAGGCTGCTTTCAGCTTCAGTGACTTTTCTTTTGGAGTCTTTCAATGCCTTTGCCCATTTCATGATGGGTGGTGTATAAGTGACCAGACCATGGATATCCACAAAGTGTTTAGGAGTTTTTGACCAAAATCAGCATGGCTCTCATGCCCCACCCTTCCTATTCACCCACTCTCATTCCAGGAAACATTTTTCTGTTTTTTTGTTTCCTTGTATGAAAAAAGTTATCAGAGGGAAACATTTTGCCAATGTGGGAGAGATGAAACAAAAAATGGCAGAAGCACTAAAAGGCATCAAAATTGATGACTTCAGAAACTGTTCTGAGGAGTGGAAACAGTGCTTTGATAGGTGTATTGCATCAAATGGAGAGTATTTTAAAGATGACTGAAATTTATACATGTAAGAATAAATGCACAATTTTTAGATATAAATTACATTTTTTGACCCCCCCCATATAATTTCTTTTTTTTCCCACTCTAAATTTTTATTTTAAAATTGTGGGGTACAATTCAGGGTGAGGTATACAAATATTCATTGTACAGGTACCTTGTTGAGGAGGTAAGCCCCCGTACCCCAGGCAGATATCGACTACTGTCAATCCCACCTCCCCCCACACCTTGAAGTTTCCCACTACTGTCAATCCTTTTTAAAATAGTATTACAGTTGCTATTCTTGGTCCACTTATGAGTGAGAACATGTGATACTCAGCTCTTTGTTTTTGTGAGTATTATAAACTCTAATTCCATCCAGGTTGCTACGAAGTTCATGATTTTGTTCTTCTTTATAGCTGCACAATATTCCACTGTGTATAAGTACCACATTTTTTATAAAGTCCTCTTTTGATGGGCAGCATGGTTGGTTCCATGTTATTGCTATTGTGAACAAGGTTGCAGTAACTATACATGTGCAGGTATCTTTAACACAGAGTGATTTGAATTCTTCCAGGTATATTCCCAGTAGAGGGATTGTGGGGTTATATGGAAGTTCGATTTTTAGAACATTTAGGAATCGCCACACTGATTTCCACAGAGGCTGTACTAGTTTACATTCCCACCAGCAGTGTAGAAGTTTTCGCCACATCCATCCAGCATCTGTTATTTTTTCAGTTATTGATGATGACCATTCTGACTAGAGTTAGGTGGTATCTCAGTGTAGTTTTAATTTGCATCTCCTTGATGACCAGTGAGGCTGAACATTTTTTCAGGTATCTGTTGGCTGCTCATATGTCTTCTTTTGAGAAGTGTCTGTTCATATCTTTTGCCCGCTTTGTAATGGGGCTGTTTGCTGTTTCTTTTTCAGCATGTTTGAGTTCCTTGTAGATCCTTGATGTTAGCCCTTTGTCAGACATGGAGTTGGCAAATATTTTTTCCCAGTCTGTCTGCTCTCTTGATGGTTTCTTTGACTTTGCAGAAGCTTGTCAGTTTAATGAGGTCCCACTTGTCTATCTTATCTCTTATGGCTTGGGCACTTTGGATTTTGATCAGGATATGGTTGCCAGTTCCAACTTCCATAAGACTGTCTCCTTCATTTTCTAAGATTCTTATAGTTTGAGGTTTTGCATTTAGGTCTGTGATCCATTTAGAGTTAATTTTTGTGTATGGGGATAGGTAGGGGTCCTGTTTCTATCTTCTGCACGTGGTCAGCTAATTTTTCCAGTACCATTTCCTGAATGGATTCTCCTTTCCCCAGTAGTGGGAGGTAGAGGCTTTGTCAAAGATGAGTTGGTTGAGAAATTGAGGTTTTGCTTCTGGAATCTTAATTCTATTCCATTCGTCTATATGTCTATTCTTGCATCAATACTAGGTTGTTTTGATCATTGTAGCTTTATAATAAAGCTTAAAGTCTGGGAGTGTGATACCTCCTGCTTTTTTTCTTTGCTGAGGATTGTTTTGGCTATTTTGGTCATTTATGTTTCCATATGAATTCCTGTATTGTTTTTTCTAGGTCTGAGAAGAATGTTGCTAGTAATTTGATGGGTATTGCGTTAAATCTGTAGATTACCTTAGATAAAATGGACATCTTCACAATGTTGATTCTACCAATCCATGAGCATGGAATATTTTTCCACTTGTTTGTGTCATCTTTGATTTCTTTGAGCAGTGTATTGTAGTTTTCATTGTAAAGTTCTTTCACATCTCTGGTTAGGAAGATGCCAAGGTATTTCATTTTTTTTTTTTTTTTGAGACTATTGTGAATGCAATTGTGTTTTTTTATTTGGGTTTCTGTTTGTTTTAAAACCTCAAACTGTAAGAACCTTAGAAAATGCAGGAGACACTCTTATGGAAGTTGGAACTGGCAACCAATTCCTGATCAAAACCCGAAGTGTCCAGGTCATAAGAGATAAGATAGACAAGTGGGACCTCACTAAACTGACAAGCTTCTGCAAAGCCAAATAAACCATCAAGAGAGCGGGAAGACAGCCCATAGACTGGGAAAAAATATTTGCCAACTCCATGTCTGACAAAGGCCTAACAACAAGGATCTACAAGGAACTCAAACATGCTGAAAAAAAATACCAAAAAATAAAAAAATAAAAAAATAAACCAGCCCCAATACAAAGTGGGCAAAAGAAATGAATAGACACTTCTCAAAAGAAAACATAAGAGCAGCCAACAGACAGATACCTGAATAAAAGTGGTCAGCCTCACTAGTCCTCAAAGAAATGCAAATTGAAACTACACTGAAATACCACCTAACTCCATTCAGGATTGCCATCATCAATAACTCAAAAAACAATAGATGCTGAAGAAGATGTGGAGAAAAGGGAACACTTCTACAATACTGTTGGGAGTGTAAACTAGTACAGCTTCTGTGGAAAACAGTGTGGCAATTCCTAAAAGATCTGAAAAATCGACCTTCCATACAACCCAGCAATCCCCCTACCTGGAATATACCTGGAAGAACTCAAATTACTCTATGAAAAGGATACCTGCACACTTATGTTTATTGCAACATTGTTCACAATAGCAAGAACATAGAACCAACCATGCTGCCCATCAAAAGAGGACTGAATAAAAAAATGTGGTACATATACATGATGGAATATTATGCAGCCATAAAGACGGACAAAATCACAAACTTCGCAACAACCTGAATGGACTTACAGTCTATAATACTGAATGATCTATCACAGAAACAAAGAACTGAGTATCATATGTTCTCACTCATAAGTGGACCTTGAACTATTATCATAATACTATAAGAAAAGGATTGGCAGTAGTGGGATACTGCCGGGGGTGGGGTGGGAGGCAGGATTGGCAGTAGTGGGAATCTGCCATGGGAGTGGATGGCACACCTCATCAACAAGGCACCTACATAATGAGCATTTGTATACCTAACCCTGAATTGTACCCACATCTTTAAAAATAAAAAGTAAAAGTAAAAAAAAAAGAAGTTATGTGGGCTGAGTTCAGAAATTTGATGAAAGTGTTTTATTTTATATATTCTTTGTATAGCCAAGAGTATTGAAATTTTTTTAAATTGCTTTTATTATTCATATCCAGCTCTTGAAAAACCGAGAGCAATGATTGCAAAAATTATGCAAAGAATGTAATTAGAAAAAAGCATAACTCTTCTAATTTCACAATTTGTCATTAAAACACATTAATAAATATGAAAATTATTATCCATACGGTTCTGGTCTCAGGATGTAGTAATTTAGACACTTGTAGATATGCTGTAAAGAACTAGAATTGAAATAACAGTATATCTATAAGGAAATATTGACAGATTTTGTACAAAAGAAAAAAATATGTTTATAATTGTCTGCTTCTGGATATCCATTGTTAGGAGTTAAATCATATCCTCTCCAAATTCATAAGTTGAAGTATTAACACCAGTACCTCAGAATACGACTGTATTTGGAGATAGGTCTTTTAAAGAGGTAATTAAGTGAAAATCATAACTTTGAGGCGGGCCGTAATCCAATCTGGTATGCTTCTAAGAAGAGGACATTTAGACACAGCGTGTAATACCAAGGGTGCATTCACACAGAGAAAAGACAATGTGAGGATACCACAAAAAAGTGGCATCTGGAAGCCAAGAGAGAGAGACTGCAGGAGAAAACAAACCTGCCAACAGCTAGGGCTTCCAGACTTCAGAACTGTGGAAAAATAAATTTCTGTTGTTTAAGAAATCCACTCTGTGGTATTTTGTTATAGCAGCCCTAGCAAACTAATATATGCAAATACGGTTGATTCTTGTTATGCAAATTACATTCTGAAAAGTGTCAAACACTGACTTAGCAAATACTAAACCATTGCTTCAAGGAAAAATAAGTCAAGTTCCTGCTAGCTTCTGGTCACTGGTTTTCATCAGCTGATCAATATACAACATTGTTTTATGTCTGTTCCATCTAAAGACAGCTTATTTAATATATATGTAATATATATAGTTGATTCATTTACATTCAATTTACAGCCAACGACATTGTAACTCATGCTTGAACAAAGTTTATATAACACACATATAATTTCCATAAGGCACATCACAGCTAGTTATTAAGACTGGAGACAATAGACAGCACTTCAGCACTATACTTGGGGAACATTTTAAACATTGAAATTATCAACAGAAAAGTACATAAATGTGAAAAATGTAGCACTAAATAGACTGTGCAAAGCACACACATTTATAATATAGGAACTGAAATAAGAACACAGAGCACCACCTTGTTTAATCTGAGTTGGCGATGTGCGTATTGTCTCTCTGTACATGTCTGTGAATGACTGCAAAAGCACCAAAAATATTGATTTGGGGATTACAAATACATTTTAAGGAGTAAGAAAATTTGCTAATATGAAATCCATGAATAATGAGGATTAACTGTACCGAGAATTTTTTCTTCTTACAGTCTCACATCTATATGCTATGCCACAACTTTTACTTAAAACCTACCTTTCTCAATGTGTCTCTAGAAGTACATCTGCTGAATACAGTTGCATTCATTTACTTTTATTTATAGGTGGGTAAATTACAGGAACAAAATCAGGTTATCCAATTCAATTTATTTTACTGAATTTACTGCTTGTGGCTCTGACTCCTGTAGGGAACTGGCTGAGGGTTTTAGGCTCAGGTTTTGCTTCTGCTTGGGCTTACATTATGGATTCTTATACTCTCCTTAGGAATCAAGTAAAAGAAACTTGTCTTTGGAACTTTGAAAGTATCTGAGACATACATTACTGATTTGTGTTTCTTCTGAATTCCACAACACATCCTTGCCAATAAAGGAGCAAATTATGGAATAGCCAATAGATCACAACGTAGGTAATAGGTCTTAGCTATTAAGACAGCAGGCCTAAGGATATTACTCAAACTTACATTTTGTTTGAATTTATTAATTCAGTGTTATTATTATTCAAGTGCAACTGTTTTCTGTTACTCTTCTATTGATCTTTTACTTCAATGTTCTATAGTGTTATTCAGCAAGAGAGTTATTTCATATAGATTTTAATTCTTCAAAGTAAAATGTTATACTTCTAACTTTTTCTTTCTTTTTTTAAATTTTCACTGACTTTGAAAAGTTCTAATACTATAGTTATTAGTGTGGTTCAACATTGTACATTCCTACAATGTTCTCTGATGTTCTCTGTAACCATTGACTCTCATCTTTATTGTCTAGGATATGATCCAAATGAAATAAAGCTATCGTGGAAACAGAAAAAATTAAAGCTTGACTAAAACCTTCACAGTGGCTGAAGCCAAAGAACAAAAGACATGGCATTCAAGATTAACAAATAGGTTTATCCAAAGATGGAACAACAGAAGTGCCCACTCCCTTCCCCCATCTCATGGCACCATCATTGCCCCATCTGTATTCTCAGTAATAGATCTTAGTGATAGTAGTAGGGAGGGTGTTCCAATACAATTATGTGTTTATTGGCTAAAAATTCCCTCACAGACAATGCTGTGTGAACTGGTGCATTGTTGTGATGTAAGAGCTCCTTCAGGACCATTTTGCACACACCTTTCTCATGTCAAGATATGCAGTTAAGAGTTTCCTGTTTAAGCCGGGCTCGGTGGCTCAGCCTGTAATTCTGCGCCTTGGGAGGCCCAGGTGAGTGAATTGCCTGAGCCCGCGGGTTCGAGACCCGCCTGGGCAACTTGGCGAGACCCCATCTCTACAATAAATCAAAAATTAGCCGGGCGTGGTAGTGCATGCCTGTAGTTCCAGCTACTTGGAAGGCTGAGGTGGAAGGATCGCCGGAGCCCAGCAGGTCGACGTTGCGGTGGCCGGGAGCGGCCACTGCACTCCAATCTGGGTGACGGAGTGAGACTCCAACTCAAGAACAAACAAAAAAAAAGAGTTTCCTGTTCCTCTGTCAATGTTTATTTGGTCTGCTATGCTTCACACAATCAGATGACAATTTTGGAGACACAATTTGACAAATTTTTTTGTGGTTTTTGGCAGTTCTGCTAGTTACTGGCCTTCCTGACCTCTCTTCTTCAGTGATGCTTTCTCGCCCCTCAGAAAAATGTTTAATCCATTTGTAGACTGCAACTTTCTTCATGGTATTATCCCTGTGAACTTGAGCTAACATATCCCTGATTTCACTGCCACTCTTACCAAGTTTAACAAGAAATTGAGTGTTTGTTCATTGCTCTAATTCAAACACTGACATTCTCATGATCACAGCTCTGATGGCTATTCCAGATAAAGAGTTCTAAAATTGCTTTGACAGGTGGACTAGACACTGGTATCAGTGCATAGTTCTCCAAGGGGAGTACTTTTGAAGGTGACCTTAGGGATATTCAGCAATGAAGTATGTAGCACTTTTCTAGGACGAGTTTGCGCATTTAATTGTCAAACCTTGCAAACAAGCATCACCTACACATACAACAAATCTTGAGATTCAAGCAGAGATGTACTTGACACTGGGTCAGCTGAGCAGCTTCCTTAGATATCAATCTACGAATGATACTAAAGTTTTCTGGGATACTAAATATCATAGAAAGAAATATTAAAACTGTATATGTCAGAATACATCTCAGAGCTGCTGCCTATGTGGCAGAAAGTGTTATAGACTTTATTTGTGAATCCAGTACTTAATTTCTTCTGTATAATGAATTCAAATGGAAGGGCCTGCTGAATAAGGTGTGGTCAGCAGAGTACAAGGATTTATTGTGTCTGTGTGGGATATGCAAGTTTAGGGCAAAAGTGAAATTCTTAGGGCTACCACATTTAAGAAAGTACTGATGCTTATGATCCCATGCTACCTTTCCATTCTGCATTACATCATTTCTATTTTGTGTTGAATAAATACTTAAATAATATTTACAGGGTGTTCCAGATTACTTTTTCTAATACATTTTGTTAATTGGTCCAGTTTTAGATGTATGTGATTAATTCATACAATAATGTTATCAAGAAGAAGGACACAATTATGAACTTCTCAGCAAATTGGGTAGAGTTGGAGACAATTATTCTTAGCGATCTATCACAGAAACAAATAACTGAATACCACATGTTCTCACTCAGAAGTGAGAGCTGAACCTTAATCACAATAGCACAGAGGAGGGATCAGCAGTCACAGGACACTGCCAGGGCGGGGAGGAATGGATAGAGGCATATAACAACACAAAGGGTACCTCATCCGAAACCAGGGGAAGTTAGGCACAAACTTCATCTGCACATACATTACTTATGCACCTAGTCCTGTCTTGTACCCCACATCTTTATAATAAATAAAGTAAAAAATAATACAAACTTTAAAAAGAAGCTTGTAACATAACCAACTGTATCATTTTTTTGTCAACTGAAAATTAATAAAAATTAACCAACAGACCATTTATACCAAGTCTTACTTTCAGAATAAGGATAAAATGCAGATCATTCATAAATACCAACAGCAGTCTTTGGGATAGAGTTTGCTAAGCTTAGCTGGCCACTGATTTGTAGCCATTAAGGAAGTCAACCAAAGACAGAAACACCATCACTTTAGGAATTCATATTAAAATATTATTGTCTATAGATATAAAGCATAGTAAATACATTACATTTGGTAATAGATTATGTCAAAGAAATTCATTGTCATATGCATAATTATGTAAATTTTTATATTCTTTTTATTCAGGGATATATTTAATACTCATTTAGCAATTCCTTCATTTATTGTATAATACACATAATACTTCAAAAATTTTACATTGTTCTGCTAGCTATTGTTTTTATTCTCATAATTCATAGTTTAAAGAGTAAGCACTTTCATAAATTCAGAAAATCGTTTTTTAAATATTTGCTTGACTAAACTTTTGAAAAATATTTTTAGTAAATACACTGAAACATTAAACTATTTTTGGTTCTTTTTGTTACAAAGCTATCTTAGCTCAAAAGTTTTGTGGGGGAAACATTTACAAAAGTTTTGTTATGCATACTATTAGGACATTTATTTATTTTTTGCTACTTCTTGTTTGTTTTAATTTACAAGTAACCATCTCAGCAAACTACAGCAAGCTTACAAGATATGCATTATAAATTAAAGCCATCTATTTGAATCTCCAAATATTTAGATCAAGGCAATATTCATTCTTGACATATGCAGATGAACAAAATTGTCTTTCTATTGTCATCATGAGCTCTGCTTTGTAAATGAGGTGTATATCCTTTAAAATACATACAATTCTGTCCTCAAAATTACAAACTGCTAACTACAAGAGCTGTGTGAAATAACTTTTAAATTTCTCAAAATTCTTGTACATCATCCAGAAAACCAGTTTTTAAAATGGCCATTGTGGAAGGTGGGAGAAAACGGGACTCCATAAAGTTATGCTGCTAGAATCTGTACCATAAGGAAGGGAGGCAATAGCTATATTCAATAACCTTACATATCCTCAGCACAATCACCTCAGAAAGTCTTTCTTTTAGATATATAATAAAGGATATACTCTATTTTCATTAGAGTCCATTTGTAGTAATTCAGCACTGCATTATGTTTGAGAGTTTAAGTATGCTATATTGAATTTATGGAACTATAGAAATTAGAATTGTAAAAGGTCCATTGGTCTATCTTGCTCAACTTATTAGTGAAAGATTATTTGGTCTAACATATTCTTTTGTGTTTAGTCAAATTTTAAATGAGTTTAGCAATGGTGATGTTGGGAAATGATCTCAATGATAAAAAAGCTTAGGGCTTATATTTTTCATCATTATCATTAAAAAAATGCATGTTCAACCATATTCTAGCCACAGGGATTTCAAAGTATGAGTCAGTATTTCCCAGTATTTAAGCAGTAGTATTTAAGTAGAACATGGCAATGCTACAGTGCATTTAGTACTAAATACTTTTGACAAAGTAAGAAATATTACCCAAGTGGCCAGGGTTTTTGCAAGTTTAAATAGTTCAAATTTACTCCCAGGAGAAAGGGTCCAATTTAAATACATATTAAATAATAATTTAATATTAATATTAAATATAATATTAAAAAACTATTGCATTCAAATTTATATTTAGTCGTGTCATGACATTTCAAAAAATGTCATGATCCACTCAAAATCTTTCAGTGGCTGCTTCCTCGGCCTCATTTCTATCTTTGCATATTTAAAAAGTCACCACAGAATTTTCTAAAGATTTCAGAGCAGCAAACATAGGTTAACTTTCTACAAATGACATATTCAAGAGCATTTTCTTCAGTAAAACAAAAGTTGAATAAATCCCCTGATTCTTCATGAAATTCTAAGTCAGTCTATGTTGATGAATATACTTTTACAAACCATTGTGTCTGTTTCCTAGATATAGCATGGAATCTGAAACGGGGAAAATGAGAATTACTCTCAAATCCAGCTGCAATCAATCATCTTGAAATATACACTGTTTCCTATGAGTGACATAACACAATAATTAAAGTCCTCTTCTGTTAGAAATTGAACAGATTCAGAAACAATTTTTGATAGAAATAGACTATTCAACATTTAATTTTAAATTGTTCATAATGAATTCCCATAAGTGTAATTTAGCTCATTTAATTCTTCATTCTTTCTTAGGGAAAAGAAATGCTTAAAGCAATAGGAAATTATTTTTTTTCCATTTTCATTTCCTTCTGCTCACACATTTTTTTATATTTATATCACATACTAGAGGTTCTGACACAGTCATATGTTTAGGCACTCTCTTTTTAACATCTCCCTCCCACTCATATATATCCATTTATTAGATATAAAGTAATCTTGATGCAGTCTAATAGTCAATTTGAATACATTCATTTCAAAGTAAATTAATTTTTACAGACATATTTTATTAAATACCATCATTCTCCTGGTCATTCTGCCTTATAATTCAGAATCTTTGTTACTTATCTGTTCCCTCTTACATTTGGGTAGTCATTCTTTTTTGGTGAATCTATCTCAAAATCATTTAGTTGAACAACGTTTTTTATTTTTTATGTTGTCTAATTTTTTTCTTGCAAAATATGTTTTTCCAAAGCTCCCTGGATGAAATTTAGAAAAAATTCACATGTGGTTTCTTCTTTTTCTTTGGTTCAAAATAGAGTCTCTTCCTTATCTCAAATATCCCTATAGCCATTAAATGATTAACTCAGAAGTGACTCCACCAAAGTATCTGATGACTTACTCCTCTAAAATCTCAAAACATAGCTATTACAAGGAAATTAACATCTTGGTGAATTTCACATAAAAAATGTTATTTGTAAAACATGAAAACTAACATAGACAGGAGTGGATGAGACATTTTAACAGGAGGTACTGAATGTATTTAACTCACAGAATGATCATTAAGGGAAATGAGAAAAGAGTCAGGGGAAAATGTATTCTAAGAAAAAAAAAGCCTGAAGACCAGTTGCCAACAAATAAAAATGTTACTTAATTCACATGTGACTAAACATGCTCATCAGTACTCTTTAAACGTTCCATTAAATGTTGATTGAGCAGTTACTATATGCAAAGAATTATGCTAGCTATTGATAGCTATTTCCTTCTTTAATACAGGGGGAAAAGACAGATAACATTTCTGCTGAGATATCAAATGTTTTTAAGGTAATGATTAATTCTTTCCTTCAAATTGCTTACAATCTATTCAAAGAAGCAAACAATAACAATCAAACACAAAATTGTAATCCAAGAGATTAAACACATCAAAAGACATCTCACCAAGTAGATGGTAATTAAGTCAGCAGTGATTCGTGCCTACTCAATGTTAGAAAAAATACCAGAGTAGCCATCTACCAAATTTTATGTCTTTCAGTCTCTCATCTATAAGGACCTAATAAATACATGGTACTGTCGTAAGGGATAAGGATTATCTTTATAAAATACTGTGTAAAATGTTAAGAGCTATACAAATGTACAAAGACAGTGAACTTTTTTTTAAGCTCTAAAGATTATGGTTTAGAGCAGTACTTCTTTGAGTTGAAGTCTCACTCTGTCGCCCAGACTGGAGTGCAGTGGCCGCCCCCCGGCCACCGCAGCCTCGACCTGCTGGCCTCCGGCGATCCTTCCGCCTCAGCCTTCCAAGTAGCTGGAACTACAGGCGCGCGCTACCATACTTGGCTGATTTTTTTATTTATTGTAGAGATGAGGTCTCGCCAAGTTGCCCAGGTGGGTCTCGAACCCGCGGGCTCAGGCAATCCACTCACCTCGGCCTCCCAAAGCGCGGGATTACAGACTGAGCCACCGAGCCCGGCAGAGCAGTACTTCTTAATCAAAGATAATTTTATCATCCAAGAAATATTTGTCAATGTCTGGGAAAAATTTTATTAGTGTAGGGGAGGGAAAAAACTTTTCTACTTACCCTCTCAGGTTCTGAGTCTGGAGTCTTGTAAACCAAACCGACAAACGACAAGTTACAGGAGAAAATGCATGAAAACGTTATTTATGTTAATATTTTATGTGCATAAAAAAAACCCCTCAAAGATACAGTTATATGCAGGTGCTTATGTACTATTTTAACAAAGGGCAATGCATTGTGAGGTGACTAGACAAAAGATTCAGTTGCCAGAGAGATACATTGTGGATGAATGACTAAGAAATGTATGGCATACTAATGATAGATAAGGGTTGTACATAAAGCAGACACAACTTGCAGATCATCTTGCTGGGGGGGGTGGCTTTACAAATAAATTTTTTTTTTTTTTTTTAAGTTGGAATCTCACTCCGTCGCCCAGACCGGAGTGCAGTGGCCGCTCCCGGCCACCGCAGCCTCGACCTGCTGGGCTCCGGCATCCTCCCACCTCAGCCTTCCGAGTCGCTGGAACTGCAGGCGCGCGCAACCACGCCCGGCTGATTTTTTGATTTATTGTAGAGATGAGGTCTCGCCAAGTTGCCCAGGCGGGTCTCGAACCCGTGGGCTCAGGCAATCCACTCACCTCGGCCTCCCAAAGCGCGGGATTACAGGCTGAGCCACCGAGCCTGGCTACAAATAAAATTTTTTTAACAAATAAAAATTTTCTTTTCACAGAAGAGAAATGTGTGCCCTAATTTTAATCAGACAGAGGAAGGGCAAAGAGTTCAGTGGTTTCCCAGTAGCTGCTATTTCTCAACTACCTTATACTCAAAATAACCCTTATGACAATGTGGTATATTTTGGGGTGGTATATCCTGGTCCCTTTCAGTTGTCATACTTGAGAAGTAAAAGAGCGACTGACATCTAGTGGATAGAGACCAAGAATGCTATTAAACACCCTACAGTGCATGAGAATTCCTTGATTCCCAACATAGGATTAACCAACCCAAAACAGCTTTACTGCTGAGGTTAAGTGCTTGCTGGTTGCAAGCACTTAAGTAATGATTCATGAATGACATATAAAATGCACTAAATTAAAGTGCATTAAATTAAAGAGTGAGCATAAATTGAACACGCAGAAAGTATTCTTAGATGCAGAGAAAAAAAACTGTGACAGTGTCATTCCTAAAAAGAGCCTTATTACTCAATAATGGCTTGGGAAGGAACAATCGAACAATAAGGTGAAGCAGAATTGTTGGTGCAAATGTAAGGTCTTTAATACCAGGTTGTGATTAGGAGGGTAGTTAGCAGAGAAAAGTTTAAGAATAATGGAACTTTGGGAAATTTATGTTCTTTTTTTTATTTTAAAGGTGTGGGGTACATTTCAGGCTTAGGTATACATCACAGAGGTAAAGTTTGGGCTTCTCGTTGGTCCCCATTTCACCTGGCTTGAGATCAGGTATAATAATCCTCCTTAGTGATGTCGTGTCCCTCCTACCCCCCACCCTGACAGTATCCTGCTACAGCTAATCCCTTTCTTATAGTATTATGGTAAATGTTCAGAGTCGGTTTATGA
>CAUYQG010071020.1:0-10978 GCA_963574415.1 Tarsius wallacei | reverse complement strand
TAGAGATGAGGTTTCGCCTGCCCAGGCGGGTCTCGAACCCGCGGGCTCAGGCAATCTACTCACCTCAGCCTCCCAAGGCGCGGGATTACAGGCTGAGCCACCGAGCCCGGCTTACCAGTTAAATTTTAAACTTCTGATAATGGCTCAAGGTACATGTTCACCCCTATTTATTTTTCTTGAGGTAGGATTTAAAATTGTTTTCGTAGCTTAATGGTTGCTCACTATAGAACACTACTGTGGAACAAACGAGTGGCTTTGATAGGACTGGGGGTTAGTCTTAATTTCCGTGTGCAGATGTGAACGGTTCGGAAGACTGGATTTCACAAAGGTGATTTTAGACTCTGTAGAAATGAGGTTGTTCTTGACTCCATGCTTAATAATGGTATGAAGTTCCTAGATTCATGTTAGAAACCCATTTCCTGAGAAGAAGATTTTCTTTCTTTACTTGCCCATTTAGGGTCTCTGGTCTGTGTCTCCCATAGACCCCCTACCCCGCAAGACTTCAGTGCCTCTCTGACACCTGAGTGCTCTATGCCTCCTTGGGAAGGTCACTGCCATTGTAGATTCTCATCTTGAGCACAAGCTGAGGAACCTGGTAGCAGAACACCACTTACTGTATGTAGCGTGTCTCGGGGCAGCCTTTCACCAGCTTTCCTCCCCAGAGGTCTCAAAAATAGATGCTTTTTTTTTTTTTACAGGAGGCAAAGCTCATCTAAGATTTGGGATGAATCTGTAAACATTTTGAGCATTCCCTTAGAGAAGACCAATAAAAGTCTTTTAAAAGAAGGCCACCCAGAATTTCAAAGCTAACTTGCAGGGGGAGCCCATTTTTGTGAAAACATATCATCTAGTTGTAGTGTTCAATATTCACAATTATAGATGGTGGCTCTTTTTGGATCCCGATCTCTGAGTCCAGTGTAGAATGAATTCCTTGGATCTTCGAAGCACATTGTCCATGAATATTCATTTCTTTTGTAGAAAAGCAAAGTAGAAAAAGTGATGAGTTCAGACAAAATGCAGCGCATTATGGGGAGCTCATTTTGAGGTCGTGGGAGGTGGCAATTAACCTTCTGGACGTCAAATTACACTTACATAATGTTTGTTGAATTTTCTCATTCTGTCTCCTACCTTTACACTCATCCCTCTGATAGGCTCCCGTTTAATGGTTTCTAGAGTCTTTTTTTTTTTTTTTTGAGTTGGAGTCTCACTCTGTCGCCCAGACTGGAGTGCAGTGGCTGCTCCCGGCCACCGCAGCCTCGACTTGCTGGGCTCTGGCAATCCTTCCGCCTCAGCCTTCCAAGTAGCTGGAACTACAGGCATGCACTACCATGCCCGGCTAATTTTTTGATTTATTGTAGAGATGAGGTCTCGCCAAGTTGCCCAGGCGGGTCTCGAACCCGCGGGCTCAGGCAATCCACTCACTTCAGCCTCCCAAAGGGCGGGATTACAGGCTGAGCCACCGAGCCCGGCTGGTTTCTAGAGTCTTATAACAACTTTATCACCTTAGTGGGAAGATCATTCTATTCATTATTTTGGCATGTGGAGGCATAGAGACCTCAGAGGAGGCGAAGGGGTCAGCTGTTTTCCTTATTAGTAATCTGGCATATCATCATTGTAAGAGTACAAGACAATTTATTTGGGAATGTAGGTAGGATGCTGCAATCATTAGTTCTTCACAGAGGGAGGTGGTGATACTGACATTATTAAACAACATACCTACCTCTCTTCCTTTTCCTTGTAGATACATGGCTGAGACGTGAATACCCTCTGCTGCCCAGCATTTCTCATAGTGAACTCTTGATGGATTGGACTCCTGGTTGCTGGCAACTCCTGGGCTGGAGAAATAGCTATGATCAGACCGGGGCTTAGAAGGCAGTATTTTCGTCCACTGAAGAAGAGGAGTTCGTTGCTGTTGAGACTCGTAGCTATTGTCTTTGCTGTGCTTCTGTTTTGTGAATTTTTAATCTATTACTTGGTGATCTTCCGGTGTCATTGGCCTGAGGTGAAAACTCCAGCCTCTGATGGCAAACGAGCCACACTTGAGCCTGTGCTGAAAGCCATGTTTCTGGCTGATACTCACCTGCTTGGGGAAGTCCGAGGCCACTGGCTAGACAAATTACGAAGGTGAGAGGTAACATAGGAACCCTTCTGAAATTCTGTAGGGAAAAGATATAGCCCTTTCTCCACAGGTCAGGCTTGATAGCTTTAGATTCCTCTTAGTTATTCTCTCAAGGAAGGACATTTGGGATATTTGACTTTCCTGGAGAGAGAGAGAGATATATATATATATATATATATACACATACACATACATACACCTACATACACATATACATACATATACATACATTATATATATGTATTTGTATATCTATATCTATATCTATATATATATATATACAGGACCCCATAATTTGGGATCAGGTCTGGGCCACTGATAACTTTGTGACTGTGTCAAGTAACTAGGGCCCCCCTGAGCCTCCTTGCTTGTAACTGGGTTAAGATAAGAAACCTCACAGGTGTGTGAGGAAGATGCCAGCACTGGCCGGCACCTGGGAGTAGTGCCCTGGCAGGGAGAACACAGACTGTGCTGCTGGTCCCCCCACTTACGCCGGTGTGTAATTCCGAGCCAGTTGGTTTTTTGCCTTCTCTGGACAGCAGAGGAACAGGGCAGGTTTGTGGCCGCCTCCTGGGGAAGGACCAGGTCCTTCTCCCACTCAGACCTGCCCCTGCATGGTCCATCTGTTTTTCTTTTTTTTTTTTTGAGTTAGAATCTCACTCTGTCGCCCAGACTGGAGTGCAGTGGCCGCTCCCGGCCACTGCAGCCTCTACCTGCTGGGCTCAGGTGATCCTTCCCTCTCAGCTTTCCAAGTAGCTGGAACTACAGGTTTGCGCTACGATGCCCGGCTAATTTTTTTGATTTATTGTAGAGATGAGATCTCGCCAAGTTGCCCAGGCGGGTCTCAAACCCTGGGGCTCAGGCAATCCACTCACGTCAACCTCCCAAGGCGCGGGATTACAGGCTGAGCCACTGAGCCTGGCTCCATCTGTTTTTCCATCAGAAAGTCTTTTCATTTTAAGATTATTTTTAAAATTTTTATTTATTAATTTTTTTAGTTGGACTCTCATTCTGTCGCCCAGGCTGGAGTGCAGCGGCACGCTCCCGGCCACTGCACCCTTGACCTACTGAGCTCAGGAGTTCCGCCTCAGCCTTCCAAGTAGCTGGAACCACAAGCATGTGCCACCATACCTGGCTATTTTTTTGATTTATCATAGAAATAAGGTCTCACCAAGTTGCCCAGGCTGGTCTTGAACTCCTGGACTCAGGCAATCCTCTTGCCTCAGCCTCCCAAAATGCTGGGATTACAGGCTTGAGCTGCTGTGCTCGGCCAAAATTATTTTTGAATCAGGTGCATTTGCCTTGTTGTGCAGCCATCACCATCATCTCCAGAACTCTCTTCCCGAATGGAAATTCTGCACCCATTAAACACTGAGTCTTCATTCTTCCTTTCCCAGCCCCTGTCCCAGGCTTCAGCAATCTGTTTTACTTCCCGTCTCTGTGAATTTGACCATTCTGGGTACCTCATACACGTGATCATACAGCATTTGTCCCTTTGTGGTTGGCTTTTCTCACTTAGCATAATGTCCTCAAGGTCCATCCACGCAGCATGTGCCAAGATTTCTTCCTTTGTATAGGCCTTGCATGTATAGGCCACGTTTTGCTTGTTCGTTTTCCTATTGGTGGACATGTGGGCTGCTTCCCCCTCCTGGCTTCTAGGGCCTACCAGAAGTCATTGATGGGGTACCAGCCTTCACGCCCATCTAACTTTAAAATTTTTTTTTTGTAGAGATGGGGGTCTCGCTATTTGTCCAGGCTGGTCTTGAACTTCTGGCTTCTACTAATCCTCTGACCTTGGCCTTCCAAAGTGCTGGGATTACAGGCATGAGCCACTGCACCCAGCCTCCCCTAGTTATGTATCTAAGAACATAACATTTTCCTTTTGTGGGGCAGTGCAGCCTGAAAAATGCTTAAAAAGGAGGATAGATTTGGGATCCTTGGGAAAATGACATGGGCTGGAGTTGCTTAGGCTGAAGCGTGAGAAGGCTGACCAAGCATTAGTGTTTTTGAGCACCCAGCGTATGCCTGTGCTGTGCTGGGAATGTTTCAAATCCCATACATATCCTGTGCAAATAGGTGTTACCAGTGAAGAAACCAGGAATCAGAGTAGGCAGTGTTCTCAAGGCCACACAGCCTGCCAACAGATGGAGCTGGGGTTTTAAGCCATTGCCTGTCAGTTGCAGATCCCAGGCTCTTTTCATTTGCTCATTTTATCTTTGGGATGATTCCTTGTCTTTCTGAAATCTACAGGGTTTACTATTTTGATATTGGCCAGTCTGTTTCTCTCATTGTCTTCCCCGACTCTGAGCAAAGAAGGAAGTTGAAGTCCCTGTAAGAAGTGAAACTTGTGCTAGATACTGTCACCTCCTCTGTGGCGTGCAAACTCAGTCCAAATTGGGGACTTCTGGGCGCTGCATTAGGTGCCCTCAAATTCCTGGGACTCCCTTAACGGAGTGATGGCTTTGGGGAACAGTGTGGGGTCTGGGACACCATGTAGAGGAAGTCAGTGTTGGAGTGTTAGAGGTGTGTTGTGAAGGGGGGTGACTCTCCTTCGGTATTTAATTCCCCACATCTTTTTATTTTTATTTTAAAGATGTGGGGTACAATTCGGGGTTAGATATACAAATATTTATTATGCAGATACCCTTGTTGATGAGGTGTGCCCCTCCCTTCCTGGCAATTTCCCTCAACTGCCAATCCCACCCCCTCTCCCCTGGCAGTTTCCCACTACTGCCAATCCCCTTCTTATAGTATTATGCTAATTGATTCCCCACATTTAGTCAGACGCAGACTCGGCCCTTCCAAGCCTAGGGTGGGATGCGAGAAGCTCGTTAGGAAGGAGCCTGGGATCGTTCAGTTCACCTTTTTAATGGCTCTTAAGACAGAAGTGGCTTCCATGCAAGAAAGAGGCTGACGCCTTCTATCTTCCTCTTGGACTCCAGGGAATGGCAAATGGAGAGAGCTTTCCAGACAGCGCTGTGGTTGCTGCAGCCAGAAGTTGTCTTCATTCTGGGGGATGTCTTTGATGAAGGGAAATGGAGCTCTGCCCAGGTAGGACCCTGCGATCCAGGACCCTCATCCTGCTTTGAGGGACCATCCAGTCCAGGAAATCCATGAGGCACCACCAGCTCGAGCTGGACACTTTGCTTAGTACTGACATAAAATGTATAGTCTATCTCGAGAATTTTTAGGATGTGTGTCTAACACTAATTTTGAGTTAGGTTGGCTAATCTTATGTTTGTCTATTTAGCAAATGCGTAGATTAGCCAGATATCATTTGGTTGGAATGCACTGTCTTGTGAACTTCTTGGGAAAGGAAAAACAGGCAAGATGGATGTTATTTCCAGTTGTCACCAAAATTACAGAATGTTGAAATGGCCATTGAATGTACACTCTTGTTATTTTTATTTTTATTTTTGAGTCAGAGTCTCACTCTGTCACCCAGGCTGGAGTGCAGTGGCATACTCACGGCCACCACGCAGCCTCGACCCCCTGGGCTCAGGCGATCCTTCCATCTCAGCCTTCCAAGTAGCTGGAACTACAGGCTCGTACAAACACACTCAGCTAATTTTTTGACTTATTGTAGAGACGAGGTCTCGCCAAGTTGCCCAGGTTGGTGTCGAAACCATGGGCTCAGGCAATCCTCTTACCTTGGCCTCCCAGAGTGCTGGAATTATAGGCGTGCACCACTGTGCCCAGCCTACACTCTTGTTATTTTTATTTTTAATTTTTTTGAGTTGGGAGTTTCACTCTGTCACCCAGGCTGGAGTGCAGTGGCATGCTCATGGCCACCATGCAGCCTTGACCCCCTGAGCTCAGGTGATTCTTCTGTCTCAGCCTTCCAAGTAGCTGGAACCACAGGTTCGTGCAAGCATGCCCGGCTAATTTTTTGATTTATTGTGGAGATGAGGTCTCGCCAAGTTGCCCAGGCTGGTCTCAAACCCAAGAGCTCAGGCAATCCCTTCGCCTCCACCACATTCTTTTATTTAGCCACTACATTCTGAGAACTGTGCTACAAAGGTTACTCGCTACTCTCCTCTGACTGTCTTCTGAGTGACAGGTGAAGAAGGATCCGTGGAGACTTAGTGTGAAATTTCTCTGCTCTCAGGGGGCTGAGACTCCTGCCTGAGTACTGGGGTGATGTAAGCCTTTCGTAAACCAGGGAGAAAGGTTGTTTTCACCTTAGCTGTCACAATGCTTGGCTTATTACATTCTTGGAATGAATGAAGCAGGAACTGTTCTTGCTACTTAGTTAACGATGTTCAGTCACTAAAGGTTTTCAGATGGGATTTTATTTGGGAGATATTTTTTAAAACTTCATTGGCATTTCCCAGGACAATCCAATAGCTACACAAAGGAAGTCTTGGTTCAGATTTGCTAGGATCCCACTGTTTACAGAGTCGCAATGTTTATTATGATCTAGGCTACAATTAAATGTGAGCAATGGAACTGCTATATGTAAAGAGCAACTAGGTATTGAAGGAAGTTGGATGTATGTAAATTAAGGGCAACGTTTAATGTTTTCCTAAGTTTGTTATTTTGATTTTATGTTATTCTGGCTTTAACTGTTAATTGTCAAAGTGGAATCTTTGTAAATGTATTGAAAGACTTCCTAGCCAGCGAGTCTCCCTAGGTTGTGCCATATTTAAAACTTTTAGGATAAGGTTGATTACTTTATAGAACAGAGATGTTTTTGCCCAGCCTGGGGTGTTTGTCCGGTTGATACTTTTAGGCTTATAAAACTAAGCACTATACTAACATAACTTTGAAGCTTAAAAATAACACAAATATCAGAATAATCTTGAAACATTACAGTAAATTTTTTTTCTCTTTTTTCCATATCTCATTAGTTCTCATTCCCACCATCGTAGCCTTAGAGGTTGTTGACTTTGAAGATGTTCTCATCCTTATCTTGTCATCCTTATCTTGGTTGAGACACATGAAAAGTTTCCTGGACACTTTCTAAGAGTCCATACTTACAGCATGTCTAGATCTGAAGCAGTTCTCAACCTGGGGTCCATGCATGGCTTTCAGGGGATCTTGAAACAATAGGTATTTAAACAGAATATTTTTGGGGATTGTCAGTTATGGCTTTAAAATGGAGGAGGAAACTATTTGATTAAAATTTGGCATTAAATTAAATAATCTGAAGTATTAGCTGTAATCTTAGAAAAAGTATCATATGTAATTAAGAATTCAAAGTTCAGCTGGGCTCGGTGGCTCAGCCTGTAATCCTGTGCTTTGGGAGGCTGAGGTGAGTGGATTGCCTGAGCCTGCGGGTTCGAGATCTGTCTGGGCAACTTGGCAAGACCTCATCTCTACAATAAATCAAAAATTAGCTGGGCGTGGTAGTGCGCGCCTGTAGTTCCAGCTACTTGGAAGGCTGAGGCGGAAGGATCGCCGGAGCCCAGCAGGGAGCGACCACTGCACTCCAGTCTGGGTAACAGAGTGAGACTCCAACTCAAAAAAGAAAAAAAAATAATTCAAAGTTCTACATTAACTTTATGGGAAACTGATTTGGACAGGGGAATTAACTTTTCCCATCCAAACAGGGGTCATGTTGTTTTAGTCACAGGGAAGGTAGGTTCTCTGGCTCTCAGCAGATGTTATTTCCTTCAGGCCTGGGCGGATGATGTGGCACGGTTTCAGAAAATGTTCAGACACCCAAGTCATGTACAGCTGAAAGTAGTCGCTGGTAACCATGACATTGGCTTCCACTACGCGTAAGTAGTTCACTAAAGCATTGTGCCCTGAGGGCTCTTGTTAACAGTAATTTTAATGGCTAAAGTTCAAGTGAAGGGCTTCTGTGTGTTGAGGAAATCTGCTTTCCTCAGAGATGCAGGCTCTGGAATGCAAGCGCTTTAAGGAGTTTTTAAAATTGTGGCACATAGTATACCCTTAACAAATATCTGGCGAGTGAATGGCTTTTTTTTTTTTTTTGAGTTGGAGTCTCACTGTCGCCCAGGCTGGAGTGCAGTGGCACACTCATGGCCACCCCCGCGTCGACCTTGCTGGGCCCTGGCGATCCTTCCGCCGCAGCCTTCCAAGTAGCTGCCCAGTTAATTTTTGATTTATTGTAGAGACGAGGTCTCGCCAAGTTGCCCGGGCTGGTCTCGAACCCACAGGCTCAGGCAATCCACTCGCCTTGGACTCCCAAAGTGCTGGGATTACAGGCTGAGCCACCGAGCTGGGCCGAATGAATGAGTTGCATGTGCCCTTGGGAAACGTTTACCTTGAAATTTAGATTTAATGACCAATTATTTTCTTTGGGAATCAAAGAAATCAGAAAACAAGACCATTTAGACTTTAATAGCTAGCATTTGTATAGTGCTCTTCTAGTGCTTATGATGTGCCATCCTGTTCTAAGTATTTACTTACATACGCTAACTCTTTTGGTCTTTATCATGGTCCTGTTATTTTACCCATTGTATTAGTGAGTAAACTGAGGCCCTGGGCAGCTTCTTGCCCCAGCTTCATGTAAGTAGTTGTAAGGAGCTGAGATTTTAGCTTCTATAGCCTGAGCCAGTTGGAGCCCTTAGCTACTAAGGGCTGGTCTGAAACTAAAGGCCAGAAAATTATTTTCTGTGTTCATGATAACTCAGCAAGGTTCTAAAATGACTTGTCCTGAAAAATGTTTCTTTTTGCGATTGAATATAGGATGAGTACGTACACAGTAAAACGATTTGAGAAAGTTTTCAACTCTGAGAGGCTGTTTTCCCGGAAAGGTGTTAAGTGAGTATCCTTTGCACATTTGTATGAAGACTTTTAGTCCGAGGAACCTTCATTTCATAAAGGTGACTGCCATGCGTTCCATCTAGCCTGGTCTGTGATCTTGAAACAACTGTCCCTCAGGCTGTCCTTGCTGATGGTCACTGTGGGAGCTGAGTGATGGAACCTCAAGACACTCTGAGTTTCCTGTCGGCTTAGGGCTCTGTCCCACCATTGCAGGAAGGACACACTTTCAGTCTGCACTATATCTGGGTGTTATGAACGTCATCAGCCCACTTTGTAAAACAGTCTCTTTTTATTTTATCAAAATGGCCTTATTTTACTTTTCCAAGGCTGTTCCCGTGGTTATGGGGTCCTGGGAGTTGGTGGCAGTGGGTTTGCGATGCCTCTGTAGCTCTGTGTCTGCCCTGTTCGCATCAGCCTTGCCTTTCAGATCACCGCACTCGAACCCTCAGCCTGTCCATCAGCATCAGTGCCCCCTCTGCTAGGCCACTTCAGTGTCTGTTTCTAGGCCCTTTGGGAGCTCTGTGTGTGTCTACAGCATGTGTGGGCAGGACTGTATACACTGTCCTAGTTGTAGAAACAGTAGAGAGAAAAAAGGTGGGAGAGGAAGCTTTTCCTGTATTCACCCTGTTCTTCCTGTGGGTGCCTGGCCTGCTGTTGACCTTGGCTACAGCAGCAACCTGGGTTGTCAGGTGAGGTCATCTCTATCTGGTGGGTTCTCAGCAAATGCTCACCTTTCCTTCCGGCTCCCTGGAGGGAGAGTCTCTAGTAGGAAGCTTCCCTTCCTGAGTAAGAGACAGGAAATAGTTTGAGTTACTCCCTCTAAATGTAGTGAAGACATTTTTTTTGTGTGAGTTGGAGTCTCACTCTGTTGCCCAGGCTGGAGTGCAGTGGCACACTCACAGCTGCCGCAGCCTCGACCTGCTGGGCTTAGGCGATCCTTCTGCCTCAGCCTTCCAAGTAACTGGAACTACAGGCACGCGCCACCACACATGGCTAATTTTTTGATTTATTGTAGAGATGAAGTCTCACCAAGTTGCCCAGACTGGTCTTGAACCCTTGGGCTCAGGCAGTCCTCTCACCTCGGCCTCCCAAAGTGTTGGGATTATAGGCATGAGCCCCTGTGCCCGGCCGTGTTGAAGAAACATTAAACACGTTTGTCATATTTCACAGAACTCAGCTCCTTATCTCTAAAATGGGTTATGTTTCAAGCAGTCTTTACGGACAGGCACCTTCTTTGTGCCCAGGTGGCATGTATGTAGGAAGTAAAGTCATATTTAGTGAGAGTCCATCAAGCATACAATTCAAGTAAAGCTGTTACAGAGGCTGACCAGCTGAGTTTGTGTATGGGGTGTATGGTGTGCCCTGTGGTTCACGCTACACAGCAGTAACAACACCGATACCGACATCTACTAAATAAGTTCTAACAGCAGGCTGTGTTCTTTTCTTTTGAGTTGGAGTCTCACTCTTCCAGGCTGGAGTGCAGTGGCACGCTTACAGCTGCCCTAGCCTCTACGTACTAGGCTCAGGGGATCCTTCCGCCTCAGCCTTCCAAGTAGCTGGAACTACAGGCATGCCCCACCACGTCCAGCTAGTTTTTGTGATTTATTATAGAGATGAGGTCTCACCAAGTTGCCCAAGCCGGTCTCGAACCCCCGGGCTCAGGCAATCCTCTCGCCTCGGCCTCCCAAAGTGCTGGGATGATAGGCTGAGCTACTACGCCCAGCCAACAGGCTGTGTTCTAAGCTCCCATATCATGTCATCTTGTCCTTAACTGGCTGATGGTGTGGGTGTCCTGTTCTTATCCTGGCCTCTACAGAGGAGGCACTGGAACAGATGAGGTTCTCATTAGATGCTAGGCTTAGAGGCAGTCTAACCTCAGAGCTTCTATAATCTGGGACTTTACACAAATTTAGGGTTAAAAACCCTTTTACTGTGTCTTTTGTTTTGTTTTGTTTTTTTTTTTTGTTTGTTTTTTGAGTTGGCGTCTCACTCTGTCGCCCAGACTGGAGTGCAGTGGCCGCTCCCGGCCACCGCAGCCTCGACCTGCTGGGCTCCGGCGATCCTTCCGCCTCAGCCTTCCAAGTAGCTGGAACCACAGGTGCGCGCTACCACACCCGGCTAATT
>CAUYQG010071017.1:0-23515 GCA_963574415.1 Tarsius wallacei | reverse complement strand
CTACATTATTCAAAACAATATGAGCTGGGCTCAGTGGCTCATGCCTATAATGCCAGCACTTTGGGAGGCTGAAGTGAGAAGACTGCCTGAGCCCACAGGTTTGAGACTAGCCCTGCGCAACTTGTTGAGACTTCATCTCTATAATAAATAAAAAAATATTAGCCGGGCATGGTGGCGTAAGCCTGTAGTTTCAGCTGCTTGGAAAGTTGAGCCAGAAGGATCTCTTAAGCCCACTAGGTTGAGACTTCACTGCACTCCAGCTGGGCAACAGAATGAGATTCCAACTCAAATAAATAAATAAATAAATAATTTTAGAGATGAGGTCTTGCCAGGTTGCCTAGGCTGGTCTCAAACTCGTGACCTCAAGTGATCCTCCTACCTCAGAAACCTGAGTAGGTGAGATTCTAAGTTTCACACACATTAATTTTTTCCCTATTTCGGGATAGGTATGGGAGTTGGAAGATCAGATAAGCTAATACATGTGAAAGAATTTGGTAACTTGTAAAGTACTGTATCAGTAAAAAGTATATTACTGCTGCTACCAAGAATGAGGTGAATCATCAGACTAGCTACCCCAAAGGAAACGGGCTGCAAAAGGGAGGTGTTACAGAAGCAGCTAGCTGGCAGAAGGTAATGCAAGGCAGTGCAAGCGAAGAACTTGTGTGTAGTCTGCCAATTCCCCTGTTGTAAATACCCCACGGTGGCAGATGGTGTGGAATCTGCTGGGGGGAGCCTGGGTGAGTCGGCATCAACACGACCCTGACAGAGGGAGTTCCAGGATACAAAGACGACGTGGCATGTAGTGAAGTGGGGACAGGGGCTTTGGTGGCCTGGGCCAGGGCACGTGGGGCGACGTTAAAGAGAATGAGGGCAGTGCGGACACTCGAGAAACCCCCTGCCTGCCCTTACTTCACGCTGTCCTAGTGGCCTGTCCTGACACCCAGGCAGTGGAAAGGGGCTTCCCGAGAACACTTGACCTGCACGCGCCGCCGAAGTGACGTCAAAAGAAAATACCCTGCAATCAATCCATCACCTGGAGCGGACTCCTGGGCCCAGCGGAGGCCCCTCTTCCGGCGGGACCCCAGATATGCCCCGCCTCCAGGCACGCCCCGCCTCCAGGCGCGGCCCCTCCTCCAGGCACGGCCCCGCCTCCTGACACGGCCCGCCTTCAGACACGCCCCTCTTCTTGCGCCCCACCTCCAGACTTGCCCTTCCACGGCGAGACTCTGGACACGCCCCCCCGCCTCCAGGCCCAGCCCTGCCTCCTGACGTGACCCCGCCTCCAGTCTTGGACCCTCCTCCTTCGGGACTCCAGACACACCCTGCCTCCAGACACGACCCCGCCTCTTGACACAGGGCCACTTCCTACTGGACTCCAGACACGGCCCCTCCTCCAGACACAGCCCCGCCTCCAGACACGGCCCCGCCTCCTGCTGGAATCCAGACAAGCCCGCCTCCAGACACGCCCTGTCTCCTGCGTAGGGCCACGAGGTCTGCCTGCTTTCTGGCCGCGAACTGCCCTTCCGCGGATCCCAGCTCAGCGCTAACTCGGGCCAAGTGCGCACCCCGGAGGCGTTTCCTCTCCCTGGAGTTACAAACTGCGGTCCCCGTACAGGCTAACGCTCCCACGCTGGGAGCTGGCTCAAGGGGTCTTTCTGCTTTTTTTGCCCCAAGCCAGACCTCTACCCCCAACGCAGCAAAAACACCTTAAACAGAAAGACGCGTGAACGCCGTCGGACCTTCCTTGGCGCGGGGACTTCTCCGCAGACAGAACAGCGATCTCGTCCCTTAGGGTCCGCAGCTGCTTTTCACAGTCGGCCGTGGCCTCCGTGCCCCGCAGCTCCGCGCTGCGCTTCCCCGGGCTCCGCTTCCCCGGGCTCCGCTGCTCCGCGCTCTGGGACTCCGGCCGCCGGCTCTCCGAGCTCCTGTGATCCGCGCTTCTGTGGCGGGCATCCTCCTGGGCTTGCAGAGACTTGAGCCTGGACAGCCAAGAGAGAGGGAGGGGAGGAGGGAGAGGAGAGGAGAAGGGGGAGGGAGGGAAGGACACGGGAAGATAGGAAGGGATGGGGACCACGGGGATGGGGTGGGAGGTGGGGGGAGGAGACAGTCAGCAAGGGTTGGCAGGCCTGACGACCAAGGCGGCTCTTCCCAGCCTGCCCCCATTGCGTGGGGAGCTTGAATGGACACGGACACACAGCAGGAGCAGAACGCACAGGGTGGGACCAACGTGTCTGCATTTGCAAGGGAGAAGGTTCCAAGAGAAAGGGGGGACGCACGGGTGTTCCAGCAGAAGGAGGCAGGCATACAGCCTTTGTCCCACACCACACACAGCTTTGAAGACAGCTGGCCTCCAAGACCCGGCCATAGGCTCCCTGAGATAGGGCCTCTACCCTCACGGGCTCTCCCAGTCTCGAACCGATGGAACACGGGGAAACTGCTATGGAGACGAATTAGCCACCCCAGGACCCGCGGGCAGCTGGGCCTATGCAAGTCATGTAGCACCAAGACAAGCAAGAGCTTCAGAAGGAAACGGGCACCCTCATTAGGTACAGAGAGGCGTGGGCCGTGACAGGGAGTAGAGCCATCTGCCAGAGCACGCTGGGGTGAAAATGACCAGGTGTGGAGATGCCAGCGAGAGGCGAGAGGGAGAAAGAGGATACAGAGGTGAGAGCTGCACCAGGAACAGGAAGAGCCAACTGAGCTGCAGGAGATCAAGAGTGATTCGATCCATGGATCTGAGAAGGCATTCCAGACAGGAAACGGCGGTGAGAGCGGTGGGGAGGGCGGACCAGAGCCGGGAGCAGACCAGGGCGCTCCTGATGCCATCAGAACACCGGGACAGGCGAGAAGGTAGTCAGAAGGTATAAGTGCGTATGTGTGTGCGTGTGTGTGCATAACATACACCTGCCACGTGTGCTTCAAAATTAAGGTCCAGAAGGGCATCACCTTAAAAGATCAGAGTTCGTTTTCCCTTTCTAAAAACATATCTTTAAAGAATAATCTGAAACTTAAATTAAGATTTTCCACAAAAATTATCCCATTGTTCTTTCCAATGTTGAAAATTAGCCTGGAGGTAAATATCCAGTAACAGGGAAATACCCAGATGGTAGAACGTGGTGAATTTATTTGAAACTAAGCACTGCAATATTTTTTGCTTAGTGATCAAGGAAAACAATGTCAAGTGAAAAGGTCCAAAATTGTATACGTATCCACTTCATTCCGCATGCTCAGCTCTATTTGTAATATATTAATTGGAAAGACCATCTCACGGTAACAGTGGCTGGCTCTGGAATTATGAGAGATTTTTACATTCCCATATACTATGTTGTACTTTGGAATTGTCTCTAGAAGATAGGTAACATTTTGTAGTAAAAAAATATATGAAAAACATTAATAAAAATATCACTGCCTTTTCTCTCTGATTGGGAACAGACTCTTTCCTATGTAACAAAGTGGGAAAAGGCAAAGTCAGTGGTTAGACAGCAGCTGCAATAGTCCTGTCGTTGGTCTCTTACTGCTTTTTTAGCTGATTTATTTCCTCCTCTGCAGCCAAAAGCGATATGGCCGATCTGTTCTTGGTTTCTTCAAGAGTCTTTTCCGTTTCAGCCAGCCTGCGAGAGAAATCAGTAATTAAAGACAGATTTTTCAACATTGGCAGACCTTCTAAACCAAGGCATAGGCTCTTTTAGAGACTTTTGGCATACAGTATTCATTCAGCATAAACAAGACCAAGTTATGAGACATCTGTGTTCAGTCAGATAGCATGGTAAATGTTGTAGTAGGCTCATATGCAGAAGCATACCAACATCCTTTGCTCCATGTCAAACATAAAGAAATTACAGGGCTACTTCCTCAAAAGACTATGTTATAACAATTCAGAGAGTGCCAAGAATGTATACACATTTTAAGAAAGGGAAAAACTGTATTAAAATTGTAATACTCAATAAGATGAATGCAAGTCATGTATGACTTCTGCAATTGCAAGAAAGCTCAAAGTGGTTCCCATCAGCATCCAGACACTTCAGATGATGGCAAACAGCTCTTAACATCCCTTGAAATGTGTGTACATTTTTTGGCACCCTGGCATTAGACTGTAAATGACAAAAAAAAGTGTTCAATCCTCCTTCTCAGCTGGGCTCAGTGGCTCACACCCGTAATCCCAGCACTTTGTGAGGTAGAGGCAAGAGGATTGCCTGAGTCCAGGGGTTTGAGACCAGCCTGGGCAACTTGGCGAGACCTTGTCTCTACAATGAAAAAATAAAACTAAAAAAATTAGCCAGGTGTGGTAGTGTGTGCCTGTGGTTCCAGCTACTTGGAAGGCTGAGGCAGAAGACTCGCCTGAGCCCAGCAGGCAAGGCTATAGTGGCCATGAGTGTGCCACTGCACTCCAGCCTGGGCAACAGAGTGAAACTCCAATTCAAAAAAGAAAAAAAAAATCCTCCTTCTCAGCCTCCCAATTCATCTGCTCCAACCACACCAAGTCCCCAGGTTTTGCGTCTCTAGGAAAATCTCCTTTTTCCTGCAACGTACCAACATTATTTCTCATTTCCTTGCACTGCAGAGCTGCATGTGATGTGCTTATCCCAGACTTACTAAATATTAAAAAAAAAAAAAAATGACATGCGCACCCACAAGGAAAGCCCTCCACAATCACACATGCCTCCTGGGCACTTCCTGTCTTCCTGCCTCTGACTACCACCAAGTCCTGAGCACCGTTTCTGAGCTTTCCCACAGCTCAGGCACTCAAGAACTCCCTTCACTGTGGACCATCCCAAGGCACACTCTCTCTGTAGGTCTACCTACATGTTGAAGAGGGCGGGAGGGGGTGGACGACACTGTGTAAAAGGCCACTGGTTCTCAGGGTATTTGCCCAGAATGGAAGGCACTGGGTTGACAGAGGTTTCTTGACTCTACCCCACCTCCCCAGAGCACTGCAGTGGTCCTGGGCCAGGAGAGAGCATGGCCAGGAGGGAGCACAGCCAGGAGGGAGCATGGCAGCAAGGAACACAGTGGGAGGGAGCACAGCAAGGAGGAGCATGGCTAGGAGAGAGCATGGCAGGAAGGAGCACAGCCAGGAGGGAGCACGGCCAGGAGAAAGCACATCCTGAAGGGAGCACAACAGGCAGAGAGCACAGCCAGGAGTGAGCATAACCAGAAGTAGCACAGCTAGGAGGGAGCACAGCTGGGTAGGAGCATTACCAGAAGGAGCACAACAGAGAGGGAGCATGGCTGGGAGGAGCATAGTGGGAAGGAACATGGCCAGGAGCGAGCACAGGAGGAGCACAGTCAGAAGGGAGCACAACCTGAGGTGAGCACAGCTGAAAGGAGCACAGTAGGAGGGAGCATAGCTGGGAGGAGCACAGCTGGGAGGGAGACGGCCAGGAGTGAGCACACTTGGAAAGAAGCACAGCCAGAAGGAGCACAGCAGGGAGGGAGCATACAGCGGGGAGGGAGCATAGTCGGGCGGGAGCACAGTCGGGAGGGAGCACAGCCGGGAGGAGCACAGTGGGGAGCACCTCCAGGAAGAGCATGGCAGGAAGGAACACAGACAGGAGGGAGCACAGTCACAAGGAGCACAGCCTAGAAGGAGCATGATTGAGTTGCTGTCCTCCAAATGCACACTAGCCACAGCCTGAGGGAGCACAGCCAGGAGGTAGCACAGCCGGGATGGAGCATGCCAGGATGAAGCACAGCTGGAATGGAGCACAGCTGGGATGGAGTACAACCAAGAGAGAGCACGGCCAGGAAGGAGCACGGCCGGGATGGAGCATGGCTGGGAGGAGCATGGCTGGAAGGGAGCACAGTTGGGAGGAACACAGCTGTCCTCCAAATGCACACTAGCCTTCCCCCTCCCTTTAGAAGGAAGAACAGCAGAGAGTGAAACACTGGGATGTTCACTCAGAGAATGAAGCAGGTGGAGGAATGATGGGCTGACAGTGCCCCCAGCAACCCTACAGTGTCCAACCAGATGCTTCCCACAATCCCACCTGCCACTTCTCCCCCAGCAGGTACCTGCCACTTCTCCCCCAGCAGGTGCCTCCTCAGTGAGCACCCTACGCATACATTCCTTGACCCTTCTGAGCAGAGCAAGCCACTCTTCTCCTGAGTGCCAGGCACACTCACACTGCGCTACTTGGGGGCATGGGTGCTGATTTATTCATCTCTACCCCTGCACCTAAAATAGTGCCTGTCAGATAGATAATCTTTTTTTTATTAATGAAAAATGAATGAATGCATGAACAAAATGTCTGAACCCTAAAAGAAAGCCCAAGTGACAGTAACTTCATAATACAGCTACTGGAGGCTGACAGGAAATTAGTGTGATTTAATTCAAGTGTGAGCGTGTTACAGATTTTTAAAATTGAATATGGGAAAATGAATGTTTTTGTCAAGAGAAAACTGTAGAAAATGAAAAGAAAGTGGACTTGGGGGTAAATGTGTTCAGGAAAAAAGAAGAAAAAAAAAAAAACGGACCAAGAAAGGAAAGTACAAACAGGAATAAAGATGTTGTTATGTTTTCTCCATAGTAAACATATGTGAGCACACACATAAGCAAACATATGAGGGGGACCCAAAAAAAACCGGAATTATCTTTGGAGAGTAGGCCCCTTGGGTACAGGCTTCCCTCGCTAGGTGAGTGTTCCAGGAACCCATCAGCATCAGTGTACCAGCTAGTGTTGTAGTGAGAGGCTGCTTTTGACTTTGATAAATTTTTTTGGAGATTCTTTCAACTGCCCATTTTTTGGTGGGTGATCTTCGAGTACACATGCCCATACCGTGCTGAGTGTTCAACAGTTTTTTACAAAAACAGCATGACTCCCATTCACCCTATTCACAGGATCTCACCCCAAGCAACTTTTTTTGTTTTCTTGGATGAAAAAAGTTCTCAAAGGGAGGCAATTTGCTGATGTGGAAGAGGCGAGCCAAAAAAACTGCAGAAGCACTAAAAAGCATCAAAATTGGCAAGTTCAAAGACTATTCTGAGCGGTGGAAAAAGCATCTCTTTAGGTGTATTGTCAAGTGGAGAGCACTTTGAAGATGACTGAAGTTCAAACATGTAGAATAATTGCACCATTTTTTATAAAGATATTCCGGGATTTTGGGGGCTTCCCTCATATATCCTAATTTGACATGCCTGGATGAGACACGGAAAGAAGAAAGAGGACAGTTCTCACATGCTGAGAATTGTTTTAGTCAAATTAACATTCTACTTGGATGTTTTGTCACATAGTTGTTCATTCATGGGGCAGTTTATTGAGCTCGGCATGTTCAGGATGGTGTGGCCACAGACAGATGACTGAGAGCTTACTACAGGCGAGGCATGCTGCGCAGTGCTGGAGACACAAAGGTGTCATAACAATGAGCCTCTGGGTTGTCCAGTCAAGTGGGGCAGATAGACCATGAACATGCAGGTGCATCTGTGACTGGGTTCCCCGTTGCATGGGTGCATGATGAGGACAGCAGGTCACAGGGACAGAGAGTTGAAGAAGGGGAGGAGGAAGACCTCCCAGGTGTGTCAGTCATGGATGGACACGGAAGTCACATTTCCACTGAGGCCTGAAGGACAATCAAGAGCCAGCCGCGCAGAAAGCCAGCAAAGACTGGAAGGTTCTCTCAAGCCAGAGGAAGGAGTGGCAGCCTCAAGGCGAGGAAAGAGACAATGGACCGGTGAGGGGGACAAGCAGGAGATGAGGGTGGAGCAGAAACAGGGCCCACTCAGGGGCACTTGGAGAGCCTGCAGAGGAATTTGGAATTTTGTTCTAAGTACAAGGAGGAGAACTACAGCTTTTAAGTAGAAGGGTGGCCGGGTGTGAATGGCTCGTGCCTGTCATCCCAGCACTTTGGGAGGCCGAGGTGGGTGGATTGCTAGAGCCCAGGAGTTCGAGACCAGTCTGGGTAACACAGTGAGAGCCTGTCTCTATTTAGAAAAAAAATTGGTTCCATGGGCCATAGCATCACAAAGGATAAAAGACTCCAGAATAAATTTTTTTAAAAGCAGAAAAGTGAGTTGATACAGTAAAAATTATATATATTTGCTAAGTGGAAATGGGCTGTGGCTGGGCAAGAATGGGAGCTTGAAGCCAGTTGGAAGGAGGCAGCTGACTCGGGTCAGAGAATCCGAGGCATGAACAGGAAGCGAAGGAGGAACAGGAAGGAAGGACATGTGTGAGGGCCAGGAGCAGTCGACAGGACAGGCCGACAGATGGGACCTAGGACAGGAATCCAGGCACCAAGTCTAGCATCTTCCCTTGTCTGGGGCCACCAAGCCTGAGCAGAGCTGAGCCTGCCGCCCTGAATTCTTGGAATCTGCACCCTCAGAACTGAGTCAGAACGCAACAGGGAGCCTCCTGTTCGGGCCATTCTCTCCCAGCGGACAACCCCAGCCCTGGGGGACATGCAGGAGGGCGAGGAGAGACAGCAGGCCACCACAGGATGTGGGGGATGGACTGCATCATGTGTGATTCCTTCAATTAAAAAATAGAATAACGGCCAGGTGCGGTGGCTCACACCTGTCATCCCAGCAGTTTGGGATGCTGAGGCAGAAGGACTGCTTGAGCCCAGGGGTACGAGAGCAGCCTGAGCAACATAATGAGACCTCGTCTCTACAAAGAATCAAAAAATTAGCCGGGCAGGTGGCGCGTGCCTGTAATCCCAGTACCTGAGCCCAGGAGTTCGAGACCAGCCTGGGCAACTTGGTGATACTTCGTATCTACATTAAAAAAAAAAATTAGCCAGGCATGGTGGCACATGCCTGTAGTTCCAGCTACTTGGAAAGCTGAGGCAGAAGGATTCACCTGAACCTAAAATGTTGAGGCTGCAGTAACTGTGATCATGCCATTGCTCTCCAGCCTGGGTAACAGAGTGAGACTCCTGCTCAAAAAATAAAAAAGTAAAATAGAAGAAGAACCACAGGTGGGTTAAAATACAACAAAACAAGCTGGGCACAATGGCTCACACCTGTAATCCCAGCACTTTGGGAGGACTGCCTCCCAGGGGCTCAAGACCAACCCAGGCAGCTTAGCAAGACCTTATCTCTACAATAAATCAAAATAGACCCGCCTGGGCAACTTGGTGAGACCTCATCTCTACAATAAATCAAAAATTATCGGGTATGGTAGCGCGTGCCTGTAGTTCCAGCTACTTGGAAGGCTGAGGCGGAAGGATCGCCGGAGCCCAGCAGGTTGAGGCTGCAGTGGCTAGGAGCAGCCACTGCACTCCAGTCTGGGTGACAGAGTGAGACTCCAACTCAAAAAAAAAAAAATCAAAATATTAGCTGAGTGTGGTGGCATGTGCCTGTGGTTCCAGCTCCTTGGAAGGCTGAGGGGGAAGGATCGCCTGAGCCCAGTAGATTGAGGCTGCAGTGGCCGTGAGCATGCCCGTGCACTCCAGCCTGGGTGGCAGAGTGAGACTCTGACTCAAAAAACAAACAAACAAAAAAACCACACACGCAATAAGTGGAGGAAACCCAGGGTAAATCAGCAAGCACTTACTGGAGGCAATTTTCATGGCTGGAGGATGGGGTTTTGGAGAGAGAGAGAGAGAGAGTGAACCTGCACAAAAATGAGGAAGCAAATAGGGCAAAAGGTCTGTGAAAGGGTGGATGGGTGTTCTTGGGCTGTTCTTGCCAATTTTCTGTGTCTTAAGTTATTTCCAAAGAAAAACTTCTAAAACAAGTATGGGCTGGGTACAGTGGCTCATGCCTATAATCTCAGTGCTTTGGGAAGCTGAAGCAGGAGGATTGCTTGCACTCAGAAGTTTGAGACCTCATCTCTACAAAAAATAAATAAAAGAATTAGTTGAGCATGGTGGCATGCACTTGTAGTCCCAGCTACTTAGGAGGCTGAGGCTGGAGGATCGCCTGAGCCTAAGTGTCAAAGCTGCAATTAGCCACGATCATGCCGCTACACTTCAGACTGAGACCCCCTTAAAAAACAAAGCATGTATTCACAATGTTTCTTGATCTGCAGTGCCCCTGACAGGTAACAGCCAAGCCAATGTAACAAGAAAGAGAAGAAGGAGGTCATGGCCTCAGAACTAGAGGCAGATGGAGGTGCCCTGGGACCTGCGGCAACTGCCAGAGAATGTCCCAGAAGACCCCACCAGACAAGGCACAACTCAGGGCCCATCAGCTCAAGACACTAGTTGCCCAGCTGGAGCCAAGACCAGCAAGAGCCCAGAGGGCCGTAAAAAGCCCCAAGCCCCTGGCCACCAGCACCAAGAGGTACAAAGCATCTCTCCTCCCCAAGATGCCAATCAGAAAAGGGTGGGGAAGGAGCTCCTGGAGAGGGCAATGCCAGCCCTGAATCATACCTGCACTTGGAATTAAGTGACTATTTACACTAAAGGACCACAATAAACTGAAGAGTGTGTTCCCTTGAAAGGATGAATTTAAAGACCTCCTCCCCCTCTCCCAAGCCAGCTGACAGTGAGTGAAATAAATGGTAGCTTCAAGGCTGCTTGCATGTCACGTTCATCAGTGTTGGCGGCTGCAGCCACACGGCTGCCTGTCGTCTGTGATCCCTTGGGAGATGCTTGGGGTGTAGGGCTGGGCTGGCCAAGCCCAGAAAACATGTGGACTGAAATACACCATCATGAACACAGGCCAGCCCCGCAGTGACTCTCAACTGTACGTCTGTCTTTGTCGTGTGCATTTTGAGAAGGACAGTTGTGTTACTTTCATCATCAGGCAAAACTCAATCAATAGAGGTGTCTTCCTTTTGAGGAGAAAGAGGGAAATTTCACCACAGAACAAAGCAGAGCGCAGCACCTGGCTCCCTTGCATGCCTCAGCCAGCCAAAAACAAAAACAAAAACAAAAACAAAAAGACATCCTTGCTGTCCAGCCATGACCTAGGATGCTAGGGTTGGAGGAACCCCATGTGGGCAGAGTCCTGCTCCATGGTCAAGCCCAGCTGCCTGTTTGTCTAACTCCTGGAGCGCAGACCAAAAGTCAGCCTCTGCGAGGATTCCCAGAACCTGCAGACCAAAAGTCAACCTCTGGGGATTCCCAGAACCTGCAGCCCACTCTGCCCACCATGGGCATCTGACACAGCCCAGCATGTTCAGCTTTCTCTTTGAATACGTTTTTATAATTAATAACTATCCCAAAGCTTTGAACTGTCGTCCCTTAAGACTCTGACTCCACCAGCGGTCACACTCCCCAATGCGTGTGACAGACAGACAGACGCACCTGCCCACTTCCCTTCTGCTCCTCCTCTGAATCTTCCCCTCTCCTGGGTGTCTCCCTAGGTCACTCTTTTCTTTCCACATCTCTTTTGAAATTTTTCTCCCAAAGGTAGATTTTCTTCGAACAATCTTTGCCTGTTTATGAATAAGGGCTGATGATGGCCTGCAGAAGAGGGGACCCAAGAGAGGCTGCCGGGGGTCCGAGGGTGGCAATATTACACAAACACCCTATTTCCAAGTTCAAAGACTCCCAGCTCCCCTCACCCCCCACACACACATGCAGACACACTCGCAGATCATATCACTTATTGCAAATGCTGGCTTCTTACATGAGCCGTTATTCACCTTTCAAATTTAAAACCTAACTGAAATGAGGACAACCCTTCCTGGAAAAAGATTAACTTGCATTCCTCTTACTCGTCTTGAACCTGGTTGAGTTGACTCCGGGTTGCGTTCAAGTCAGAGTCTAACTGTTGCATGTCCCGATCCCGAGACGCAGAATCTTTGTGTCTCTCCTTATCAAATGTGTCCTGGAAAGAAGCGCAAATCAGAAAACAGTCTGAATACGTGAAATGACAGGGATGAATTGTAAAAACATTCAGCTGAGCAAAAGAGTCCAGCACCAGAGAGCACATAATGTGTCCAGGTGCAGCGGCTCATGCCTGTCATCCCAGCCTCTCGCGAGGCCGGGACAGGAGGATCGATCGAGCCCAGAAGTTCGAGACCAGCCTGGGCAACATAGCAAGACTTCGCCTCTACAAAAAAAATTAAAAATTAGCCGGGCATGGTGGTGCATGCCTGTAGGCACAGCTATTCGGGAGGCTAAGGTGGAAGGATTGTCTGAGCCCAGGAGTTTGAGGCTGTGGTGAGCTGTGATCGTGCCACTGAACTCCAGCCTGGGAGACAGAGTGAGACCCTGACTCAAGAAAAAAACTAAATGAGAAAGGCATAAATCCACATAAATGTTTAAGAGTACAGTTACTGATATTTGGGTTACCCAGGTGGAACGACCCAGATACCTTGAGCCAGGCATGTGTTCCCTTTCCAGCCTGACCTCCAAAGTGTTCAAACACAGCCACTGTCCCACAGAAGCCACCAGTGTCAATTACAGCTCACAACACTGTGTCAACCTGCTGGAACTGAGTTCTCTCCCTGTCTAGGAGGTTTCCGGTTCATTTCCAAGAACCAAGGGCCAGCACTTGTGCCCACCTGCAGTGAGGGGACCTTGCTGTCCACAGGCTTTCCCAGGGAAGCAGCAGTGAAGGAGGACTCCAGCCAGGGCAGGAGGCGCGACTTGATGGTCTCTACACCGTCATTCCGTCCTCCTGGAAGAACACGCAGGTCAGGAAAAAAGCCAGAGTGCCATGCAGAGAACACATGGGCACCCGGAAGCGGGGGATGGGAGGGAGGGTGGGTGGAAGGATTGGGCCGCCCTCACCTTCCTGGGCCGCTGTTGTGAGGATCCCAAACAGCTGTCCCTGCACCCTGGCAACCTGCTCGATGAGTTCCAGGCAGTAGTTGAGATTCTGATCGCACGTGTTTGTCTGTGAAACCAAAACAGTAGAGATCAGGGCAGCACCCTGGCTCTGGGATCAGGGCCTCCCTCAACCTGAGGCCTGCCTGGCTCTGGAGAGCTCCCAGAGACAGGACTGCAGTGTGGCCAACAATACCCACTTCCCTCTCCTCCTGGACACACAACCAGGCCACGCTCCTGGCTCTTAGGGCTTGTGTGACCGGAAACTGAGCTGCGATTCATGGAAAGGTTGTGAAGTTTGCCCCGTCCAGGCCTGGTCTGAGAGAACGCAGAGGACCCTGGGGACATGGGGTTGGGGAGTCACAAGGCTTGCCAGGCTGTGGGCCAAGCATGTGTGTGGAACATTGTTGAGAAAGTGGATCTGTGAGTGTCTCCAGGCAGGGACCCTTCAGCCACTATCATGTAAGGTTCTTACTGAGAACAGATCACCCTAAATGCTTACGTTGAGAAAGGAATATAGGACTGGATGCAATGGCCCACACCTGTCATCCCAGCACTTTGGGAGGCCGAGGAGGGAGGACTGCTGGAGCCCAGGAGTTCAAGACCAGCCTGGACAACATAGCAAGGTCTCGTCTCTACAAAAACTTTGGAGGTCCTTTTATGGCAATAAACCCTACACAAAACCTTGTTATCAAGGGAGCAGATCTTTTGTAACACAGTACAAAGTGCTGCCTGGTCGAACTACTTTTTTGGCTTCTGTCATCTACATAAATTCAATGTTTGTGCCATAGGTACATGGAGATTGCATCTTCTTAACAGCGAGAAGGTGTTGCTGGTTCCAAGTACGATAGCGAATAAGGCCGAGGCACAGCACCTGCAGATGCGTCAGGCAGACAGGTGAGTGGACAGCTCTCCTGCGGTGGTACAACGCAGCTCACTCTACAGGTGAGTACGAGGTCCACCCACGAGTCTACTATCTCAGAAAATTGGGAAGACTTCCCAGAGGAAGCGACATATAGGCTGAGAAGAAATCAGGCAGATTTGGGGAAAGAGACGGTTCCAGCAGTTTGGAATATTCTAAGCAAAAAGAATAGAATGCGCGGAGGCCAAGAAGTGGGCCTCTGCACCGGGACTCCGCTTTTGCCCCTCCTTGGAGGGATTCTAGCATTTCATTACAACCCAACCCCAAGAGAAGGAATTGGCTGTAAACAACAAATTCATCACGTGGTTGTAAAAACACACGGTTCCTGTGTCCCCTCAAGTCACCAAAAAGCACTGGCCACAGGTGCCTCCTGGCACTACAAACCCTGGACAGGATGCGGGTGGAAGGCAGATAGAAACTGGAAGGAAGAGAACAAGTTCAGAAGACCTGCAGGCACATTTATGAGCAAAACGCACATCTGTGTCAACGGGAAAACGGCTCAGACCGGCTGGGGCTCCTTGGCCAGAGGCTGTCCTGCTCCCTGCTGGTCTCCCAGCCCTGCGTCCTACAGTGCCCATAGGCTCAGACTTAATCCATATTGAATGATGAATGAAAACGAGGTGAGAGCTGAGCGTGGTGGCTCACGCCTGTCATCTCGGCACTTTGGGAGGCAGAAGCAAGAAGATTGCCTGAGCCCAGGGGTTTGAGACCAGCCTGGACAACTTGGCAATTCCTCATCTCTACAATAAATCAAAAAATTAAACAGGTGTGGTGGCACCTGCCTGTAGTTCCAGCTACTTGGGAGGCTTAGGAGGAAGGATCACCTGAGTCCAGCAGTTGGAGCCTGTGGAGGCCATGAGCGTGTCACTGCACTCCAGCCTGGGTGGCAAGGTGAGACCTCAATTCAAAAAAAAAAAGAAAGAAAACGAGGTGATTCACTCATTTAGTATTTGTTATGCACCTCCTGTATACTAGGCACTGCTGGTGTTTTACATACATAAGTCCCGTTATCCCCACACTAGGTCACTGTGAGATAGAAGTGCTAATACTATTTTTCCCATTTTCAGATGAGAAAACTGAGGCACAGAGAGGTGAAGTGACTTACCCAAGGCTACCCAGCTAGTAAATTGTTGGAACTGAGGTTGGAACCCCTGCAGCCTGGTTCCAGAGCCCCGGCTCAAAGCTATACCAACCTTTAGAGCATGAACTGACTTTTAGATCATGATTCGTGTTAGGAGTGGAGGGAGGACTGAATGATGGGACAGAGAGGGGACTGGAAGGGCAGCCAGGGAGGGCCTCACTGTGGAGAGGACCCTGGAACGGGCCCTGGATGATGAGATTCCAGGAAGCAGAGCACAAGGGGCAGGGCACACCAGGAAGTGGAAGAGCAGGGTCAAAGGCCCTGAGGCAGGAACAAGTTAGGCAGCCCTGAGGACCAAAAGTAGGTCAATGTGGCAGAGGCACAGAAAGCCAGAGAGTTGGCAGGACAGACCCTGAGGGCTGATGAGGCTGAGAGGGCAGCCACCTTGGTGTCCATGCTTGGTCCACGGTACCGGGCAGCCAGCTCTGCAGGAGCACTGACTTTCCTTGTAGCTGTTCTTTCTCCATCTCTTCCTTCCATCCTCTGCTCCCCAAAAGACCATGCGTTTTCTTTAAAAAATGGCCCGGTGCGGTGACTCACACCTGTCATTCCAGCACTTTGGGAGACTGAGTGGGGAGGATCGCTTGAGCCCAGGAATTTGAGACCAGCCTGGGCACCATAGTGAGATCTTATTTCTTCAAATAACAAAATAAGTCAGCTGGATATGGTGGTGCGCACCTGTAGTCCCAGCTACTCAGGAGGCTGAGGCAGAAGGATCGTTTGAGCCTGGGAGGTCGAGGCTGTGGTAACCATGATCGTGCCACTGCACTCCAGTCTGGGCAACAGAGCAAGACCACGATTCAAAAAATAAATAAAAATGGCTTTGTCTTTCTCGTGTGTGCATCAATTGCTACCAGTAAACCAGCACAGTGAGGAGCTTAGACAATGGTATGACACAATGGCATGACACACTGAAGAGCTTGACACAAGTATGATTTAAGCACACCATTTTGCATGATCAGAACATTTGAAAACTGCAGCCTGAACTCTCACCCCAGCCCTTCCTCACTGGCCGTGTTACCCCTGTGCTTATCACACTGACCATCACCTACTGCGTACCCCCTTCACCCGCCAAAGGGTGCCACGCACCAGGACAGAGAAGGAGCCTGGAAGTCAAGTAGAACTGAGAGCCCCAGCTCCACCGCCGACAGGGTTCTGTGTGATCCTGCCCAAGTTACTTGACCTCCCTGGGCCCTCTTCTCTCCCATAAGATGGGGTAACGATGCCTCACCAAGTGTTGGGAGAATTAAATCAGAATCAAGCGTGTCTAGCAGCTTGGGCGTGGATAACACTCTAGAATTTGTGTCAGGGTTCAGAAGCAGGCAGATCTCAGGTGCTTTCCCCTGGGAAGGTGTTCCCATCCAAGGCTCCGTCTCCTCCCAGGGCGGTCCATCTCACCACTCGTGTATGTGAACAGCTTGGCCCAAGGAGGCACACAGGGTCACATGCATGAGGGCCACCTTCCCTGGGCCTTGCTGGCACAGTGCACGCATTGTCCACCACGCACCGGGCCAAGCGAGCTTGAACGTGCACCCTAGACAACAGCAGGGGACAATGTCCCACCGTCTGTTCCCAAGACACGTCTCCACATGCTACCACCTATCACCAAGCATCGTACACAGCACTCAGGTCACCATGGGGTCACGTTATTCCACAACACACCCACCCACACGAGGTCAACAAGGCAAAGCACAGACTCCCCAGACGCATTCATTCATAAACCATTACTTCCTGTTGCACAGAAGGCCCTGGGCTGGCAGCTCAGGAAACAAAGCTACCTTTAAAAATAAAAGTTGCCTGGTCAGTGGGCTCACCAGTCGGTGTGGGGTTACCAACGGGGCATTCATAGTTATCTCAGAGTTCACATCAGGGGCTCCAAATGGACATCAAGCTAGAGACCCTGTGGAATGAGCCCTGGGGAGGGGTGTGGGGATGAGGGAGGAGGGGAGTGGGAAGCCAGGCCACGCAGGGAGGAGGGGAGCGGCCACCAGGTCCAGATTCCGAATCTGAAAGACCCGACTTGCCCACAGAGGGTTCCAGGATTTACCCCATCACCAAAGGCCCCATGAGTCGATAGGCCATGGGTATGACAAACTCCGCCTTGCTTTGCATCCTGCAGAAATCCCTGTGGTGGAGGCAGACCAGATGGAGTCTAGGTCAAAGCATGAATCTCGGGGTGGCGGACGGCATGGCTGCCTGACTGAGAGATGTCCACAGCTGTGGACAGGCTGAGGTCCTGGAGGTACTTTCCGGCATCATCTAAGGATGAGGTCGAGGGGTCAGACACGGGAGGGAGTAAGAGGTGTGGGAGAGAGGACACTGAGTCTGGGTTTGGCCAGTTCAGGGGCCGGCGGGACCTCCAGTTGTCAGTGTCCAGTAACAGTAACCTGAACACTTACAGAGTACCTACTGTATGCCAGCCAGGCCCTGTGCTGGCAGCGCTCTGGAGGCGGCTTCATTCCATCCTCAGAGCAGCCCTACACATGGCACCATCATCCTCCAAAATTCACCAGTAAGGAAGAACAGAGCGGAGCCGCTCGGAGAGGCAGAGGTGGAGCTGGGCCCTGAGCCCACCTTGTGGCCTTCAGCCCTGGAGCCAGGACTCCCCAACAGCAGCAGGGAAGAACCGTGAAGCTCAGGAGAGGGGGGAGTGGGTAAGTGACTTCGGTTGCCTTGGCAGGCAGTGGACGGGAAGCCCTATGAGACCCGCTGGGAGAGGGGGCACAGAGCAGGGCTGAGAGTCAGCTAATGGGACCCTCCTGCTCAGAACGGGTGGTATTGGAAGAGCAAGTGAGTGAAAACAAAACAGGAGTGGTGAGAAGCCAGAGGACTACCAGCAGGCAAGAGAAAGAGGAATCAGGAAGCCGCAGAAGGATCTGGTCCCAGAGCAGGGCGGGGATTACTGATGCACTTGCACTCTCCAGACGCCTTGCTGGAGGGTCCCCTGCCTGCTCCATTCTAGGGACACAGAATCTCTGGCCCTCAAGGAATTTAGAGTCCAAGATAAACATGAAAGTAAGGCCAGGTATGGCGACTCACGCCTCTAATCCCAGCATTTTGGGAGGCTGAAGCAGGAGGATCACTTGAGCCCAGGAGATCAAGACCAGTCTGAGCAAAACAGCAAGACCTCATATCTACAAAAATCAAAAAATTAGCCAGGCAAGGTGGCATACTCTTACAGCCCCAGCTCCTCGGGAAGCTGAGGTGGGAGGATCGCCTGCATGAGCATGACCCTGTACTCCAGCCTAGGCAATAGAGTGAGACCCCGACTCAAAAAAAAAAAGTTACAAATTAGGCTGAATCCTCAAGAAGGTGGGTATGTGTTGACTAGAAGCAGGGGGAGGCAGCAGGGACTGTGTTTGCGCTCCCCATGGCAACCACAACAGCCTGCTGTCCTTGGAATCAGGCCTATTCTGGTATAGATGCAGTCTCTCACCCAACCACAAAGATTACCCCAAAGCAAACAGGCAAGGCATCGCTTTGCAAACTCCCTTCTGTGTTGCTATTTAAACGTCGCTTCCACTGGTTAGTGCCGAGTTATAGAACACAAGAGTCATGTGTGGGAGGACTTGTCTGACCAACCCTTCCCACATCCCACTCACATACCAAATAATCAAATCTTTCTAGGTAGTGACGCCCTGCTGTCTAGTATTTTACTTTAAGAAATTTAATCTTATCCTATCTTGGGGCTGAGTCATCAAGGGGATAGTAAGTTTTTACCCCTTGCTACTATAACTATATATTATATGTTTATAGTTTTATTTTTAGACAGGGCCTCACAATTTTGTCCAGGCTGTTCATGAACTCCTGGCCTCAAGGGCTCCCTCCTCCTGCCTCGGTCTCCCAAATGCTGGGATGATAGATGTGAGCCACCACGCCTGGCTGTATATCGGGAACATTTTAAAAATAACAATTGTCGGAACATCTGACCCAGGTTAACCTCTAGTCCATGGGACTCTGAGGGGAATGAAAGCATCCTGTGGGAAGAGGAATTTGGCCCAGAGCTGAGGTCCTCCAGGTAGGTGGTCATAGGGTAATTCCTCTTCTCATGTTAGCATCTCTGTGGAGTAAACAGGTCAGCGGAATTCAGTGCTGCCCATAGGTGACCTGAACCTTTTGCAGAGTTGATCAGTAAAACCACACTCAGGTTTAGAAATCTGGGGCGTCTAGGACTGCCCACACTCATGTAACCCTCAGAGATCGTCCTCAGGGTGTTTGGCCCTGTTCACTAAATGTTCAGTAACATTAGGGGAGGTTGATTTATATAATTCTTTGCCCGACGGGACTCCTGGCCCCTTCCCTTCTCCCTCAAGTTTCCAATTTCCCCATCCCAGGACAAGGGGAGAAGCCTTCCTAACTCATAGTGCAAGCATGTCTCCCTCCTGCATACTGCCTTCATAGCTGCTCTCAGGATGAAGTCCCAGCTCCTCAATACACCACTCCAAGCTCTTCATGACCGGGCCCAGTCACGCCCCTCCTCAGCCTCGTCTCACATCCACCCCGCCTGGAACTAGTCACAGGTTGCCAAGGCACCAGACCTGTCCTGCCTCCCAGTGTTCTGCACATGCTGTTTCCTCTGTCCTTCCTCCCCTTCTCCAGCCAGAATTTCATCATCAAGACGCAGCTTGTGGTCACATGCTGTGGCTCCTGCCTGGGCAACATAGCAAGACCTCTTCTCTACAAAAATTTAAAAAATTAGCTGGGCATAGTAGTGTGTGTCTGTAGTCCCAGCTACTCAGGAGGCTGAGGTGGGAGGATCACCGGGGCCCAGGAGGTTGAGGCTGCAGTGAGCCATCATCACACTACTGCACTCCAACCTAGGTAACAGAACAGAGCAAGATCCTGACACAAGAAGAGAAAAAAATACCAATGTGCCTGTTCCCAGTATCTAGCACAGACTCTCAAATTCTGAAAAGATGTTTGCTGAGTGAATACATTAATGAATAAATGTACACAGAAAAATCGTAAATCATGTCTCAAGCTGAGTACTAGCTTGGTCACCATTTGTCAAATGAACTATTAAGCTTTTGACACCTGGCTCAGTTCCTGGTTCTTGGTTGAAGAAGAAGTGATTCTTCATGGCTCTCCCACCAACGTTCTTTATAACCACAGTGGAGAAAATTTTTTGAAAGTTACGGGTTCAAACCAAGCTGTCCCAGAACTTCCCATGGAAGCCAAGTTTCAAAGGCACAGTACTCATCAACACAAGGGACGGGACGGGGCTTGCACTAAATCAACGTCACTTTGGTAACCAAAAGAAAATAAGCTGGCAATGTTTGCTGTTGTTTTTAGCATTTGTTTCTCTGGGGCTGGTTGGAAAATATCTCTTTGTGAAATTTTTTAAAATAAATAATCAGGCAAGACGTCACTTTTCCTAGGATCCAGAAGCCTGCTAGATGTTATAAGACTTAAAAACAAGCCACTGACCGGGTACAGTAGCCCATACCTGTAATCCCAGCACTTTGGGAGGCTGAGGCAGGAGGATTGCTTGAACCCAGGAGTTCAAGACCAGTCTAGCAACATAGTGAGGCCTCGTCTCCACAAAAAATTCTTAAAAATTAGCTGGGCATGGAGGCACATGTCTGTAGTCCCAGCTACTCAGGAGACTGAGGCAGGAGGATCGCCCAAGTCCAAGGGGTCAAGGCTGCAGTGAGCTGTGATCCCACCACTGCACTCCATCCTGAGTGTCAGAGTGAGAATCCTACTCAAAAACAAACAAAAAATAAGCCAACACATAAACAAAAAACAAAGGCTTTGGGGTAGAAAATTATGTTTGTAAAGAGTGCCCTGTCTCTGATAACATACATAGGATACAATGAATCAGACTCTGGAGCCCAGCTTAAAGACTGGAGGTGAAGTGGGGGTGACGGTAAGTTAAGTGGAGGTGATGGGATGGATAAGAAGGACATTATAGGAGGGAAGTTTAGAAGAAAAACAGTATAGCGTCTAACTGCTCATCCAGATAAAGGCTAGTGGGAAGAAAATCAAAATGTTGCAGAGTGTTTTAGAATTGATCTAAGTCACTTACTTATTTTCCTTGAAAACAGCTTTACTCCAGGGGCGTGACTTTCATCGTGTTCCTAATTCTAAAGGACTATATAATGGGGACCCAAAACACCCGGAATTATCTTTTGGAAGGCGGGCCTCTTGGAGTACAGTCAGAATTTGTTCCTCTGGATCAAACAGTCAACCAGAGTTTTCATCTAGAAGTTCTGAGAAGGTTTCATCACAATTTGCAGAAGAAACATCCAGAGTGGCAAACAGGTGACTGGTTCTTCCACCATGACAACACACCTGCCCATACCGTGCTGAGTGTTCAGCAGTTTTTGACCAAAAATGGCCTGACCCCTGTGCCCTGGCCGCCCTGTTCACCTGATCTCACCCTGGGTGACTTTTTTTTTGTTTCCTCAGATGAAAACAAGTCCCCAAAGGGAAATGTTTTGCCGATAGGGAAGAGGTAAAATAAAAAATGGCAAAAGGCAGGGCGCAGTGGCTTAAGCCTCCTTTGGGAGGTCAAGGTGAGAGGATTGCCTGAGCCCACAGCTTCAAGAACAGCCTGGGCAACTCGGCGAGACCTCACCTCTACAACAAATAAAAAAATTAGCCCGACGTGATAGTGCACGCCTGTAGTTCCAGGCTTGGAAGGCTGAGGCAGAGGGATCACTGGAGCCCAGCAGGTTGACAATGGGGTGGCTGTGAGCTTGTCACTGCACTCCAGCCTGGGCAACAGAACAGAGTGTGACTCTGACTCAAAAAAAAAAAAAAAAAAAAGGCAAAAGCACTAAAAGGCATCAAAATCGATGAGCTCAAAACTGTTTTGAGCAATGGAAACTGCATCTCCAAAGGTGCATGGCATCAAACAGAGAGAACTTTGAAGATGACTGAAGTTTAGACATATAAGAATAAATACACAATTTTTAATAAATAAATTCCAAGGTTTTTTGGGTCTCCCCTCATATATGGCCTTTTATTTTGCTCAAGTTAATTAGAGCTAAACCAGTGTGGCCACAGCCAGTAAAAATCAATCTCTCATAGAAAACATAATTTACAGTTTTAATAAGCAAATAATAGTCCTCTTCACCGACATCTTAACAATTGTAATTTGCTGCAGTGAATATTCTTCATCTCAAGATTTCAAGTCCAAAGTCCCTGGAAACTAATCAGACAACCTTGCAGTATTACAGGAAAGCACTTAGCAATTGACCAAAACTCAGAACATAGATGACAAGACACAGAATAAGTTTAGAGCTAACTTAGACGTTGTGGTGAGTGGTAGATAGCCATGGCCTCATCCTTCCTCCTCAGCTACACAAGGACTGGTTGTTAAGAACACCTGCGTTCTCTCACTTGGGTCCCCAATTGGAAATTGTGGTTTCCAGCAAAAATTCAATTTTAATAAAGGCTGAATTAAAGGTATTTGGAGATCATTTTTAACTTTACACTGGATATGAGTTTTCTTTTTCTTTTTTTTTTTTCTTTGAGTCTCACTCTGTTGCCCAGGCTGGAGTGCAGGGGCACACTCATAGCCACCTCAGTCTCGACCTGTTTACTGAGCTCAGGCAATCCTCTCACCACTGCTTCCCAAAGTGCCAGGATTACAGGTGTGAGCCACTGTGCCCGGCAGGATATGAGGTTTCAAGAAGAGAAACAAGTAGAAGAAACAAGGCGTTTGGCATGAGTTCGGTCATTAAGCATTTGTTAAGAAGTTACCAGGTCTAAGCATCATCCTGAGTGCCAGGAATACAGCAGAGAGCAGGGCAAGGCAGGAACCCTTGGAATCACATTCTGGTGGAGGGGAAGGGGGACCCTGGAGACACATTCTGGTGGAGAGGAAGGCAGACCCTGGAGTCACATACTGGTGGAGGGAAAGGGGGACTGACCACAAGCAAAGTACATGAATCAATAAGTAAGAATTGGAAGATGCGGGCATTACAGAAGTAATAAAGCCAGGAAAGGAAACTGTGCGTGATGGGTGAAGACAGGAGACTGCAACTGTCAACAGGATGGTCAGGAGAGCCTCTCTGAGAAGATGGCATTTAGGCAGACTTGAAGCAGGACAGAAACTGAGGTTGCTCTCTCACTCAAACATCAACAGGCAAAAGGCTTTCTAGGCAGAGGAGCCGCAAGGGCCTAAGCACGTCTGCTGTATTCTAGAACTGTGCAGTCCAAGGCAGTAGCCCCTGACACATGTGATTATCTGAACTTAAATTGAACTTAAGGTCAGGCGCAGTGGCTCACACCTGTAATCCCAGCACTTTGGGAGGCAAAGGGTGGGAGGATCACTTGAGCTCAGGAGTTTGAGACCAGCCTGAGCAACATAACAAGACCTTATCTCTACAAACATCAAAAAATTAGGCAGGCATGGTGGCACACACTTGTAGTCCCAACTACTTGGAAGGCTGAGGTGGGAGGATCATCTGAGCACAAAAGGTCAAGGCTAGGATTCCAGGTGTGAGCCACTCAGCCCAGCCAAAATGGTTTTAATGAGAACAGAAGAGAGGGATGTTCCTGGAAAGGAACTTGAATAAATGGAGGTATTTCCAGCACTTACTTACAGGGAGTCTCTCAACAACTGGTTATTAGTTCCAACTAAATGCTGGCATCATTTATGTTGAACATTGTGACTATATATATATATATATATATTAAACTCAGAGTTTAGTGAGGCCACTAAAAAAGTGTGACCAGCACTTTGGGAGACAGAGGAGAGAGGATTGCCTGAGTCCAGAGTTCGAGACTAGCCTGGGCAACTTGGTGAGACCTCGTCCCTACAATAAATTTTTAAAAATTAG